>JAKOOJ010000001.1:117823440-118010940 GCA_022577455.1 Arizona elegans
AAAGCAAATTTAAGGCCCAAGTAAAGCTGATTTGTAAATCTTACTATAAGTGCACAAGTAAATGTGTAGACAATGTTTGTTCAATTCCACCGTTTCTCTGATTGCCCTTTTTCTTGGCTCATATTATAGTGAATAAAACATTCTATTATTATGCAATGGGAAGGAGACTGAAGAATTTTTTTTTACCTGTAGCTGAAGATTGAGAAAAAGTGTACTTTCTGGTGTGGAAGAGAAAAAATGTTGTTGGTTTAAAATGCTTAATGAAGTTTTAGGAGACCAGGAGATGCAACATAGGCAGATCTGTTGCATAGAAAGACACTGAATTATTTTCGCTCCTGTTTCATAGCTTAGCTAGACTATGTATGGCCAGATTTCTCCTGAAAACGTAGCCATGTAGCTCAGTGGTGAAATGTAAAATTTGCTACTACCGGTTCTGTGGGCGTGGCTTGATGGGGGATAATATGACTGGGTGGGCATGGCCAACTTTTTTTTTTTTTTACTTTTAAATGCATTTTTTTAATAACCTCTTCGGCTGAAGAGGTTGTAGAAAAAATGCTTTTAAAAGGTTCTGACGATCCCAGCTGAGCTGCGTGATCATCAGAGGCTTTTTTTTTTTTTACTTTTAAAAGCATTTGTAGAAAAAAATGCTTTTAAAAGAAAAAAAAAGCCTCTGATGATTGTGCGGCTCAGCTGGGCATGGGGGGTGGGCAGGGATTTCTGCTACAAGTTCTTCAAACCACCCACCGCCATCGCTACCAGATCGGGCAATCAGGTCCGAACCGGGAGCATTTCACCCCTGATGTAGCTACCAAATAACTATTTTCCTCTGAATCTTAATGCTGAAGAAAGTCCAGGAATCACAATTCAGTGCTACTCACCACTATACTTTTAGAGTTGGAAGGATGGACAGCTGCTTATTAATACACGCTGCCCTCACTATTTTAAATGTGATGAGCTAAAATGTTAAAGCCTATAGAAGTGTCCTAGAAGATATATTTAAGTGGAAGAATTTACCTAAACATAGAAATAAATTGAAAATGAGTGTCATGGTTTGCAAATCATAAATTATATAAAATAAGAGCATTTCTATATATGGCTCATTGGAAAGAAAAATAATATTTAATCACTATCCTAGATATAAAGTGGAAAGCTTCTAAGATTTATGGTGGGAATAAGTTGCAACAGCTGCATTTTTCCTTGACTGATATCTTGAATACAATTTGGATTATGGTCCCTGGGTTGGGGATGGGGGTTGTTCGCATTATCTAAAGCTCCTTCAAATACAAAAAGGAGGGTGAAACAGCGATGTGCTCTAAGGGAAGGCTAGAAATATGTCTTAGTGATAAACACCTTTTTGAAACATCAAATAGTCAGCATATATTAAACTAGAAATTGGATTTTATGGTAGTGAGTGGGTGTCATGATAGAATAGTGTTTACCACCAACACTAATGCCATCTGTAAATTTACAAATTTTTAAACTACGCTTGTTTTATCTTTTATTTCCTTAACTATTTTAAGCTCTGTCATGAAGAAACCCTGACCATTAGATAGTTTTCATTCTAGATAAAAGTCTGCTTTGAAGCTGAAGTATTTTCTTTGAAAATTGTTCAGAAGTTTAATGTCTAAGATCAGCCATTTTTTAAAATATGTACTCTCCCCCCTTTCTCCTTCAAACATAGGCAAACAATAGGCCCAAAAAGTTTTCCAAAATAAGTACTGGTAATTTCTAATCCAGCTAGGATTATGCAGCCATAAAAAGGATATCCAAATTCATCAATTTATATTGGATAGTTTGGTTTTCACTGTTGACATATTTAAGCCAGAAAATACATGGTATATATTCACTCTAGCAGATGTATTGTTTCAACTTTTATCTTCATGCTGCCATATTGAATAACAGCCCAAAGAATTGGTAACTGGAACTATTTTACAAAATATTTAAAGAGCATTCTTAAAAATATAATATCTTCTACAGGTAGTCCTTAACTTATGACCAAAATTGAGCCCAAAATTTATGTTGTTAAGTGAGACATCTGTTAAGTGAATTATGCTCCACGTTATGACCTTTCTTGCCACAGTTTTTTACTGAATTGTGGCAGTTGTTAAGTTAACGTGTTTGTTAACTAAATCTGGTTTCCCCATTGAGTTTGCTTGTCAGGTCACAAAAGGGGATCACATGACCCCAGGACACTGTAACTATCATAAATGTGAGTCAATTGCCAACTGTCTGAATTTTGATCACATGACCATGGGGTTACTGCAGAGGTTGAAAGTGTGAAGAATCGTCATAAGTCACTTTTTAGTGATGTTGTAACTTTGAACGGTCACTAAATGAACTGTTGTAAATCAAGGACTACCTGTGTAAATTGCTAAAGTCATAGTTAATAACATTGCAAAAGGTTTATATAAAAATACTAATATAACCTGGCTGGACAAATATATTTGAAATCTGTTCAGATACCTTCATCCAGATTTAGAATAATTCAAGAAAGATTATCAAACTCTGATTCACTCAATTGAGGCAGAAACAGGATTTTAGTCATTACATATTTGGTGATGACATTCATTGATATTTCTCTCCAAACCAAGGTGGTTTTTTTTTTATTTTAACTACATGCCATTGACCTAAATAATGATTTATAAGGTTCTTTTAAAAACTAGATTATAAAAGCATATGAAAATGGGCTAAATCTAAATTTATTTTTTATCTATTTAAATAATAAATTGGTTCAGAAGAAATTAAGTTAAAATTAATCATTGTTAATATCACCATGAATATCACTTAATGATAGTTACATTGTGAGTAAGGATTCGTAATAGGAAAAGGCTGAAGAAAGTAACAATGTGCTATTTATGTTCTCTTAATGCAACTGAAAATCAGATTTTATATTTCTGCTTAGTGTCTGCAGAAGGCTATCCAAATTAGAATATACCGATAGTCCAGTGGTGAAATGTAAAATTTGTTACTACCGGTTCTGTAGGCGTGGCTTGGTGGTGGGGGTAATATAACTGAGTGGGCGTGGCCAACTTTTTTTTTTTTACTTTTAAAACCATTTTTTCTACAACGTCTTTGGCTGAAGAGGTTGTAAAAAAAATGCTTTTAAAGCCTCTGACGATCCCAGCTGACTTGCCTGATCGGCAGAGGCTTTTTTTTCCTTTTAAAAACATTTTTTCTATAATCTCTTCGGCCGAAGAGGTTGTAGAAAAAAATGCTTTTAAAAGCCTGTGATGATCCCAGCTGAGCTGCGCGATCATCAGAGGCTTTTTTTTTTACTTTTAAAAGCATTTTTTCGGCCAAAGAGGTTGTAGAAAAAATGCTTTTAAAAATAAAAAAAAGCCTCTGGTGATTGTGCGGCTCAGCTGGGCAATGGGGGGGGGGGTAAGGGATTTTTGCTACCGGTTCTCTGGACCACCCGCCTCCATCGCTACCGGATCAGGTGATCTGATCTGAACCGGGAGCACTTCACCCCTGCAGTAGTCATATTCATATAGTACGCAGAGATCCAAAGGTACTGAGTTTATATGAAGAGGCAAAATTCCACATGTAATTGTTTGACATTTGATGTTTCTTTTTTGTTTGCTTTAAGAAAATACAGTCACTAGATAGTCCTTCAGGTGTTGTTGAACCCTAGTTTCCATCATTCCTAGGGAGAACAGCTAGTGCTAAAGTGTAATTGGAACTGTAAAATGTAATCCAGGACATCCAAAAGGCCAGAGGGAAAAAAGCATTACAGAATATCGGGTGAATTATTATCAAGGAGTTCACAGAAGTATATATTTCTCTTTATTTGTCACAGCAGTTATAGTTTCTTGACAGACAGCATAATACTCACCGAAGCCAATATAAAGTATGTCTTTATTTTCCAGGTCTGGATGTTGATGGAATATACAGAGTCAGCGGCAATCTGGCAACGATACAGAAGTTACGATTTGTTGTCAATCAAGGTAAGTGATTCCTTTGCCCCACAATGTTTTGTTTAGTACTTATCAGTCTGAAATGACAATACAATGGATTTTAGAAGCTCTGGTGCATTAATGGTACAGAATGATGAGTGACATTTTAAAAAAAGAGAGGAGAACAGATACAGCCCATATCTAACAACAGTTTGGAAGAGAGAAGAGAGATGCAATCATCAAATTTTATAGAAAAAGAAAGATAATAAAAAAAAGACAAGCAGAGATCTGGGCTTTTCAGAGATAAAATACTGATAAAGATAAAGAGCCGTAATGGTGCAGTGGTTAGAATGCAGTATTGCAGACTAACTATGACCATTGCCAGGTGGTCGATCTTCACTGATTCAAGGTTGATTCAGCCTTCCATCCTTCCGAGGTTTATAAAATGAGGACCCAGATTGTTGGGGGCAATATGCTGACTAGAGGTGGGATTCACTTACCTTCCCTCCCGGTTCACAAATGGGAGTGCATGCGCCACCTCTGTGTATGCGCACAGCCTGCGCATGCACAGTAGTCACGCATTACGTCTGGGCGGGTGGGCAGAGCCTCCCGCAGTTGCCGCTACCAGTTCGTGCGATCCAGAGAGAACCAGCTGAATCCCACCACTGATGACTGTGTAAACCTCTTAGAGAAGGCTGTAAAACACTGTGAAGCAGTATATAAATCTAAATGCTATTGCTATATTGCAGACTCAACTGCAAAGTGTAAAGAGGTCTGGACATGGAACGATTGTCAGAATTGGGATAAGAACTAAAACAAGGACACTTAGAAATAGCTTGATAAGGAAAAAAAAATAGTCAAGATAAATTTAAGCTTTTTGTGACTTCATTAAAAATAAATCTGCTATTCTTCCACATATGTACAAACTCAGCAATACTGAAAAAACAGATCTTCCACGTATGTACAAACCAATCGTAGATAATAAGAAAACAGATTTTTAAGGATTTAATTAATGGTCCTGCAGACTCATACAGATTCCAACTAACCATTATGTGAAAGGTTCTGCTGTACCTGAAATGATCATTTGACCTGAAAGAAAAGCATCTTTAACAAGAATACAGTAGCATACTGAATTAATTAAAGAATTTTTATTGAAGTCCAGATGTTTAAAGAGAGTGACTGGCAAATGTTATTCAGTAACCTTCCTGATTAAAAGGCAAAGGACTTTAGTATTGGAATATACTAATACTACTGGTGTTACCATTTATATGGGATAAAATAGAAGCAAAAGGATACAATTAAGAGATGGAAGGTTTAAATAATAATTCTAAGTATTTTTTGTTATTAAAGCCTTAGGTATAGTTCAACTTAAAGGCAAAAGACCAATCAAATATTAGGAGAAGGAGCAACATGTATTCCTGCCACTCATGTTTAAAGAAAATGTACTGTTGTTATGGCTCTAAATTTGAAACTGTAGGAAACTTGGATGATTAGAGTGTTTCAAAATTGTGGCACATTTTTCCCATATATAATCTTTCTTTTATTATAGGTCTTTGCCTTTTAGCTAAAAACGAGTATAAAATTATATTTATTACAGTCTCATAGAATCTCTGCTACGTCATTTCATTTCACTTAGATCCTTCACCTTAAATAAATATATTACTCCAATATGCTGCACTTCAAGTATCTGAGATTAGATCTCCCATTATACCTAACCACTGTGGTCATTGAGAGCACAGAGCCAGTGTAGGCTGACATAAAACATATTTCCCGAAATAAGTATTTCTTTCATTGCTTTATATTCAGAATAAAATAATATATAAATAATAACAAAATAATTCATTCAGTGGAGACAGGGACCAGAATGTCCCAAGATCCCAAAAACCAGTTGTCTCTTTTCTATGGAGATTCTCAGTCATCCAGGTCTTTGTGTCCCAAAGGTGCTTTTTCAAGAGGCAACTGGACTTTCTGGTTTTTCTTTGAAGCTTCTTCAGCTCTGACTAGATGGTGGGGAATGGAAGGATTTATACTTCTTGCAGACAACTGGTTATTTGCATTCTTTTAGCAAGTTGTTAAGGCCACCTGGATGTTTATCTGTATCATCAGGATCACCTGAATAGTGCAAATGGGTGTGGAACCTTCTTGAAACTGTTGAAATGACTGTGTTGTAGACTGGAGGTAGATAATGTCATATCTCTCCCCCTCTGTTGAGAGACAGCTATTCAATTTTGACCAGTGGTGGGATTCAAATAATTTAACAACCGGTTCTCTGCCCTAATGACTGGCTGGGTGAGCATGGCCATGATGGGCATGGCCGGAGGTGTGACAGGCAGCGCTCAGTCTCCTGCACCCTCCTGGGAACAAAAATGGGCCAAAGGGGGGAGGGGATGCGCCCCCCCGTGCACAGTTTTTGGCCTAGTAGGCCACCCTGCAGCCTCCTGAAAGCAAACACAGGCTGGGGGGCACCACACACCCCTACACCCCATTTTGGGCCTAGTAGGCCTCCCTGCACTTACCTAGGAACCAAAATGGGGCATGTGGGGACTCCTGGAAGGAACAGGGCAGGGAGGAGTGGGGCCAGTCAGCAATTTAACTACCGATTCTCCCGAACCTGCTGAATCCCACCACTGATTTTGACATAGATGGTCTCTTTGACCCCTCTTTCAAATCAGCAGTCCTCTCTGTCCAAAATGTGGACTTTGCTGTCTTCAAAAGAGTGGCCTTTGTCTTTTAAATGCATATGGACCAGTGGTGGGTTTCAAAAAATTTTACTACCGGTTCTGTAGGTGTGGCTTTGTGGGCGTGGCATAGCTTGGTGGATTTGGCTTGGTGGGCGTGGCAGGAGAAGGATACTGTAAAATCTCCATTCCCACCCCAATCCAGTGGAAGCTTACTGCAAAATCCCCATTTCCTCCCGATCAGCTGGGATTTGGGAGGCAGAGAATAGATGGGGGCCGGGCCAGTCAGAATTTTTACTACTGGTTCGCCGAACTACTTTTACTACTGGTTCTCCAGAACTGGTCAGAACCTTCTGAAACCCACCTCTGATATGGACTGCGGAATCTAGTCCTGATGGTTAGTTCTCCTATGTTATACTATGCATTTATGAAGTGGTTGTTTTGTTTCCCCAGATCTGCACATGACTCACTGCATTGTATTGCACATACCACGTTGCTCAGTTTGTGCCTGGGTGTTTTATCCTTGGGGTGGACAAGCTTCTGCCTTAGTGTATTCTTGGGTTTGAAGTGTGCACATATGTTGTGTTGGCTGAAGAACCTCCTGACCTTTTCTGATATTTCTACAACATATGAAATAATAAAATGTTTTGTTTGTGATTCTCTTCATTGTCTGTTATGAAGGAGCTCCTATAGGAGACTATATATTTATTATTCCTTCCTACAATATATAAGCTTCTGTGAGGCAATCCTGACAGAGAGAAGGGGGACAGGATAGGATATATATATAAATATATAATGTATGTGTGTGTGTGTGTGTGTACATACTTACATATACATACATATACACACACACACATACACATTCTTTCTTTAAAATATGTCTATATGGAAAAGTCAATGAAATCACTTCTATTTATTTGATCTTTTCTTATGATGATTGCTATGACTGTTTCATATTTGACAACAGTGGCTATATGTCAATACATTAGTTTTCTGTCTATATAGAAAGTCACTGATACTATTCTTTAAAAAAAATCTTCTCAGTGGCAATATCATGTTTTATATATTTTCTCTGTTCAAAATCAAAAATATCCTGATTACAAGATAGCAAGATTACAATATATTTCAATACGTTTTAGTACTGTGTGCAGTCCTTTAATCATGGTAGCTAAATTGATCCAGATATATAAGATGCCTAAAAAAAAATCTTAGTGACAATATTTTTTTTTTATTGAAAAAGTTTTCAAATACAAGTTTTTCCCCCTTTCCCCCCCCCCTCTTCCCTAACCCACCCTTTCCACCCAACCCCCCCTGTGACTTCTTCACAACAATAGGCTATTTCATAACTAGTTACATACATAATATCTTCCCTTTCCCTTAATCCCTTCTCGGAATACTGACCCTTAAATTGTTAATCTTATAACTCCCATTTTTACGGTAATCTGCCCTTTTTCTCCTCCCCTAAACTTATTGAGTATTATTACAAATTAACCTTTAATCTTTTATATATATTAATATAACATTTTAAATCGGCCTTCTCCCTGCAACCAAATTTGTTCAATTCTGTCCACTTCCTCCACTCCTCTAAATATGTAACTTGAAATCAGACAATACAATTCTAAATATAATCCACTACCCACTTTACTAGAATATACACATATCTATATATGCATCCCATTTTATAACAATCAGTAAACTAACCTATTTCAGCCCTTCAATTCCTACAAAATCATGCAATACGATTCTAAATATAATCAACTGCCCACTTTACTAAGATATACACATATCTATATATGCATTTCATTATGTAAAAAGAGAAAAGACAATAACTTTAAGTTTATGATCCATATAATATCTTCTTTGATGTCTTTCCACTAGATTGTTAAATCCATCACCCATAATAGGGTAAAATAACATGCTGGTGCAACAGTTTGTTCAAAATCTTCAGTCATCTTCTGCCCCCATCAGTAGTAGATATCCTCACACCTGTATAAAAGTAAAAACAACCACCCGAGTGACATTATAATTATGAATATATCCGTATGGTTATAGTTGTGGTATTCATCAGGATTGTTAATTCCCGTCATCCTACTGAGTAACATCCAGATCTTCTGCATGCCCCAGCAAAACTCTCCTGCCTTATAACTCAAAGTAGTTATAATATATTTCCAAGAGAAAAAAAAAGTAAATAAGAAAAAATTAGATGATTCAAATCCAACAAAGTGAGGCTCTTTCCACTTCCCAAAATCATGGCCTTGCAGAGATCTGCCACAATCCTCAGGATAGTATCAGACAATTGTTCGCCACCACTGTCTTTTCTAATATTCATTCATTTTTTAAAGCGCCTGGCTTCACTGTTGCTTAGTTTGGAAATTGCTGTTTCTATAAGATCTGTTTCTTTTCTTTTTCTTTTTCGGGTTGAATTTCCATCCTCTTTTCTTGCTTACCAATTGTATATCTGCTGGTTGATTTTCATTCTGCTTTGTGGATTGTTCTTGTTGGGTTAATTTTATCATCTCATCTTTCTTCTCCATCACTTGTATATCAACTGATTGATTTGCGCACTTGTCTGTGACTTGATGATTCATCACCTTGGGTTCGGATGGCACTGCTCTCTTATTTATAAACAGTCCAGCTGGGGTCTCCAAGGAGTCCAAAGACAATTTATCCATCACAGCCTCTGTAATTTGATGTTTTCCTTTTATTTCCAACTCCTTTTGCTTATCCTGTATTATGCCTAAAGGTGTTAAATTCATTTTTAGAATTTTTTGATAAAAATCTTCCGCTTTTTCAACAGTGTGCAATTGATATCTTACGCCTTGATATCTCAATATTAAACCAGCTGGGATGTCCCACCTGAATAGGATATTTCTTTTTTTTAATTCAGTCACTAAAAAGCCAAATTTCTTCCTCTCCATTAACATCTTGGGCGGGAGCTCCTTGAAAATCCAAATCTTTCTTCCATGAAATTGCAAATTGGAATTAAAAGAGTTCTGCACAATATTATTCCTAATTTCTTTATCTGTAAAATAGATCACCACATCTCTAGGCAGTTGCCTTTGCTTTGCCCACCAGGAGTTTATTCTATAAATTCTATCAATCCTGCAATACACTTCATCAGGTTGAACCTTTAAGATCCCAGCCAGAATTTCAGAAGATACTTTCCTTAAATCATCTCTATTATTTTCCTGCAGACCTCTCAATCTAATTGCATATTCTGTAAAATTATATTGAATCATTAAAACTTCTCTTTCAATCCTCTGTTGTACATTTTCCTCATTACCAATCTTTTGGTCAGTCTCCATTTTAGATTTGTCTTCCAAGCTATTATCCTGAATGTTTATCAAATCCTTTTTAATTTTTTGAGTCATGTCATCCAAATTCTCCTCGACTTCCTTCATTTTAGTCTCTAATAATTCAGTCTTTGCCTCCATCCGAATCAGAAAGCCTGATAAACCATTAGCAACTTTTGAAATCTTTTTATTCAAGAAGTCAGACTCTGATTTCACCAATTCACCAATTTCTTTAATTTCCTGCTTAAATTTTTCAAGTTGCTGATTCACAATCTCATCCCTTCTTACAATCTCTTCAAGGATAAATTCTAATATATTAAAATCGGGTTTCTGACGCTGGAGAGTTGAAATTTGTTGGCGCAATTTCTTAAGGGGGGAAATTCCCCCCCCCTGTTTGTCCAGCTGTATAAGTCCTGATGCCATTTCCCACACAGACAAGATTTAGCAAAAATAAGAGAAGAAATAGAAAACAAAAAGACTTTCCCTCATTAAAAAAAACTTCTGAGCAGCACAGGAGCAAGGTTTCTCTAGAAATGTAGCCAATGATATTTATTCTGCTACATTGTAATAATGAAAAACGGAAGGACTTTCCCTTTTAGCCCTTCTCCAGCCACAGCAGACGCCATTTTAGAAGGCTCTTTTTCCCTCTTTTCCTCTGCTCTTTTCTTTTAAATAGTTTTTGAAAGGGTGAGATACTTGCGGTTCAGTATTAAGGGTCCAGTTCTTCATTTCTTTAATTATTCTTTTAGATTCACAGGCTTGCTCTTGACGCCTGGCTCTGCATAGGCAGAGGTCTCCCAAAGCCCGGAGCAGCGGCAGGGGATATGGGGCTTCTCATCCGCTCCGTCCCAAAAGTTAAAAAAAAAAACTTTTGGGACTCTGCGGGGAGTTCTACCCACCCCTGCCGGCTCTCTCTCCGTTTCCTCTTGGAAACGGAGTTTTTTCGAGCCGCCATCCGCTGTAACGGCGGCTCTATACAGGCAGAGGGAGCTGACGATCCCAGAGGAACGTCTGGCGGCGGCCAGCAGCAAACCGGAAGTCCTTAGTGACAATATTTTAAGTGTAATAAATGTTTTAAAGCAAAATGTCAGTAATAGTGAATTTGAATAGGAATATCCATATGAGTTGAGATATCAGTAAGAATATTCAAAAGACCCCACAGAATTTGAATATTTGCACAAAATATCATAATACTTATATTATGGAAAAATAATATAATATAATATAATATAGGATAGGATAGGATAGGATAGGATAGGATAGGATAGGATAGGATAATATAATATAATGTAATGTAATGTAATGTAATGTAATGTAATGTAATGTAATGTTATGTTATGTTATGTTATGTTATGTTATGTTATGTTATGTTATGTTATATTATATTATATTATATTATATAATATAATATTAGACAGACAGACTGAGGAAAGCAAGCATAAAATGCATAGACTTTTTAAAAATACAAATATTTTGGAAAATATTCACAGAATGGTAGCAGATGAGAACAAAAGTGAAATGGGAAAAATTAGAGGAACTAGTATTGAAATAATTATTCATTTATGCTGTTTCATCAGCAATGATATTTAGCCTATTTACAAACTGTGTGATTGACCATTGGGGAAAAATAGGATTCATATCAGCTCATGCTTATGCTGTTCAATATTATATTGAAAATTCAAGAACAATTGGGAAGGAAGGCTAAGAGATGCAATTTCACCAAGTGAATGAGGTTGTTTTTAAAAATTGAGGACAACAAATGTATTCTACAGCTTGTATTGGATTGGGAATATACTGATTGCTACCATTTATTTGGTAAGCTAGTTATTAGATTTTTTAATACCCAACCCTCCTACCCCAAAATTGCCTTCAAGGAGCCAATAAAAAAGAATAAAACACAAAACAATTTAATTAAAATGCAATTAAAATATAATTCAATAATTACAAACTAAAAACTTAAAATAACTATTTTATAATGTTAAAACATGGTTTAAAACTTTTACAATGCTAAATTAAAAAGTTGCCATTTGGCATTCTTGTTATGCCCTCAACAAGCATTCTTGTTGAGGGCATAAATTTGAGACTAATTGGAACTCCAAAATAAGTCAGTTTTATTTCTTCATTTATCATATTTAGAGACTGCCTACGTCCCTCATAGAGTGACTCTGGGGGTGTACACATAGACATAAAAATATAAAAGCTATTCGCAAATATATAATAAAAACAGTTAAAAACAAAAGTAAAAGAATTAAAATTCAGGATTAAAATGCAGGGGAGGGGCTTGGAAATTATTTAGGAGTGAACGTTCTCCCATGTAGATGTCAAGCAGTCCAGTGGTGGGTTCTTCCCGGTTCGGCCCGGTTCTCCCGAGCCAGTAGCGGTGACGATATGATGTCACTGAACCGGTTCTCCCCCCGCCCCCACCCTCCCGCGCCCCCCCACCCCCGCGTTATTCTTACCTTTTATTTGGCCCCACCCCCAATCTATTGCTGCCTCCTGAGTCCCAGCTGAGGGCTAGAGGGAAAAAAAACTGTTTAAACTCTTGCCGCGGGACTTCAAAGGGCCGCCCTACAGCTGATCAGTGTTAAAAGAAAACAAATAAGTAGACCAGTGCCTGCAAAAATAAATGGGTGGACCAGTGCCTGCAAAAATACATGAGTAGATCAGTGCCTGGAAAAATAAATGGGTAGACCAGGGCCTGCAAAAAATAAATGGGTAGATCGGTATAGCTCTGCAAGCAGTTAAAGCCTGGTAGACCAGTACCTCTGCTAAATCCTAAATAATTGTCACATGACCATCAAGCCACGCCCACAAAATAAGCCACGCCCACAGAACTGGTAGTAAAAAAATTTAGAACCCACCCCTGAAGCAGTCATTTCCTTAAATTTCTCTTTGTTGTAGGTCGTCTTATCTGGGCAGGCCCATAATAACAACCAATGTAGTCCTTCAGGCAATCAAGGCTTAAATAACTTAGGACATTAAAATGTGAAATGAATATTTTACTAAAATTCTGGAAAATGACAATAAGCTGGGTATTAATAGAAATATGATTAGGTCTCAATACAATATTCTGGTTAGCTACATGCTGTCCCAAATCCTCAGGACTTTGTATAGAGTGTATTTTAATAGATTAGTTGTGCTGCAACAAAGGTGTGTTCACCCCCTCTGATTTCAGTATAAGATCTCCTTGACTTGCCTGCCGATCTGAGGATATAATTTGGGCCAGTCACTCTCTCTCTCAGACCAACCCACCCCACAGGGTTGTTGTTGTAGGGAAAACAGGAGGAGGAAGGTGTGCTAGATATGTTTGCTACTTTGAGATTTTTGTAAAAATAATAAAGGCAGGATACAAATATAAATAAACAAGTAAACAAACAAACAAGTAAGTAGGTAAATAAGTAAGTGAACCACAAGGAGCTGTAATAGGATAACTTTTATAGCCACTGACTCAGCATTAACTACCCCACTGAATTCTCAGATTGTGCTAGTGCCAGCCGAGGTGGCGCAGTGGTTAAAGTGCAGTACTGCAGCTACTTCAGCTGACTGCTAGTTCAGCAGATCAGGAGATCAAATCTCACCAGGCTCAAGGTTGACTCAGCCTTCCATCCTTCCAAGGTGGGTAAAATGAGGACCCAGATTGTTGGGGGCAATATGCTATTTAGTATACTGTCTTTGGTGTAAGCCGCCCAGAGTCTTCGGAGAGTGGGCGGCATATAAATATGAATAATAAATAAATAAATAAATAAATCTTCCTAAAATGGTTTATCCCATAAGGCCATGAAATTTGCCATTTTCATCTAAAATATTTTAAATGCTGTCCATTTTTTTTGCAACCAGTGGTGGGCTGCTCCCTATTCTGTCCAGTTCTTTAGAACTGGTAGTAAAAACGGCAGGAGGCTCCGCCCACCCGCCCAGATGTCATAATTCACTATCTGTGCATGCACAGAAGCTTCTGCGCATGCGCAGAAGTGCCCACACGCTCGCTTCACTCGCGTACACGCACGCTCCCATTGCAAACCGGTAGTAAAGGTAAGTAGAACCCACCCCTGTTTGCAACCTAATAGTAAGCATATTTGTTCATGTCTTCTTAGAATTGGATTTATTCTCAATAGGGAACTAAACTTCAGGCCAGTCTGTGCTAGATGGACCTAACGGCTAAAAGAGGCAATAAGTCTGAGGCCCTGATAGTATAGGTTAGTCTATTTCTTTGTTATGCTAACTAGGAAGAAAGCACATGGATTTCTATTCTGCCCCAATGCTCAAAGTTTGTTTGTGAGTTTTCTTCCCAGAAGGTCTAGATTTTTTGCATGGTGCACAATGAGAAATCAAGATATTTTTAACTGGATATCCTTGCAAAAAAACAAAACAAAACCCACAACACTGGAGAAAGACCATTCTGATGATAGACTATGAATCCTTTTTCTGTATTCTGGCAATATTCTAGAGATTGGATCAATCTGTCCTAAGTAGTCAAGATGCTTAAACTAAATAATTACTCTTAAATTCCTGAGAGCACTCACATTAGCACATTTCCATATCCTCTCTACAGCTCTTCTTCAAGAAAAATAAATTAAAAAAATAAACAAATCCCTTTATGAACTAAGGGATTTATGCGCTTGTGAGAAGAATCCATTGAATCTGTAGCTCTTTTCCTGTCATAACTGCCTCCTGTAAGGATGCAAAGACCCACTTTATTACTCCCTACTTGGCAAACTATCCAGAAAATTCTGATGTATTTTATGTACAGTTACCTTTGTCACACCTGTAAGATTTTCTTTCTTTCAATTTTGCTATATTCTATTATCCAACTCAACATGCCCCGATCACTTTAATGACCTAATTGTAATTTTAGGTTGCATTTATTTAGATTTGAAATAGGAACTGTTTGAATATTTTAATGATTTTGTTATCCCACAGATAACAAAATGTGGGTCACCATCACCACTTGGAAATTCAGGAACAAGGCAGATTCCGAAAGGACTCCCAGATTGCAAACCTGGTTTTCTTGTTTTCATTTACTCTATATCTGAAACCTTTGCCTCCAAACCTTCTCTGGGATAGTGCTTACAAATGAAGCTAGAGATACCTAGAAAGATTTCTATACTATATAGGTTTCCAATAGAATCCGATTTCTAATAAATAAATGAGTACTTTGTAAGTCCATTAGATAAATTATTAGTTGATAATAGGTTTCTATCAGTAGTGGGTTTCAAATTCCGTCGCTACCGGTTCGCTCGTGGACGTGTGTGTGATTGCGCATGCATGTGATGCTTCGGGTGGGTGAGCAGAGCTTCCCGCTGCCGCCACTACTGGTTCACCCAATCTGGGGCGAACCGGCAGCAACCCACCACTGGTATCTATAATAACCTAAGTAATTGTCTTTAGTGTTAATATTTTATTTTATTTTTTGCTTTAATTTATATGCCACCCTTCTCCGGAGACTCAGAGCGGCTTACAATGCGTTAAGCA
Source organism: Arizona elegans (assembly GCA_022577455.1). Lineage (NCBI taxonomy): Eukaryota > Metazoa > Chordata > Lepidosauria > Squamata > Colubridae > Arizona > Arizona elegans. Next base: position 117,838,777 of record JAKOOJ010000001.1, read on the forward strand.
ATAGCCTTCATACTTTTGTATATTTATACAAAGTCAGCTTATTGCCCCCACAATCTGGGTCCTCATTTTCCAAGATGGAGCATGATACCTTGGGGGTGAGGAAGTGGATGGGCAGGCGGCGCCAAAGAAATAGGAAATATTTGAAATCTGAGTTCATATGTGTCATGTTTTCACAAATTGTAAAACTACTTAAAAACAGTGTTGTTTACAGTGGTGGGTTGCTCCCGGTTCTGTCTGGTTCTTTAGAATCGGTAGTAAAAGCGGCGGGAGGCTCCTCCCACCCACCCGGATGTCATAATTGACGATCTGCGCATGCGCAGAAGCGTGCACGCTCCCGTAGCGAACCGGTAGTAAAGATAAGTAGAACCCACCCCTGGCTAGTTAACATGTAAAATTAATGAAATATTAATTGCCTTCGTATCAAATTCTTTTTTACAAAATATTTAGCATGACTAAAGAAACCTGACCTTTGAATGTCCTCCCTTGCCTTAAAACTGTAAAATATATATGCTGTTTATAGATCAATTGTCACATTTTTTTTTTAATTTGATTTATATGCTGCCCTTCTCCAGAGACTCAGGGCGGCTTATAGTGCATTTGGAGTATTTATTTACATTCATCAGGAAAAAGACTTGGGTTTAAAAAAAAAAAAAAGACTGTTTATTATCTACAAAGAACATGATGCCTTCCTTAAAAACAAAAAGATTATTATTAGAACTGGGAGATTTTAAAAGAGAATGGCAGATCTTTATAAAGCAATAGGCCACCTGGTATTAATAGTAGCTGATTTTATTTTCCACAGTAATTAGTGATAAAACAAAATTACTCCAGGAGGGTCCAGCATCTAATATAACATTCAAATACAAACTGTGGCCATAACAAAATAAAACAATATGAGAATTACAAATACTTTGGTGAACTGAGAATATTTATTAACAAAACAATTTAATAGTAAAGAAATAACTGCTTGATAAATTGTTACAAAGTAAAAATTACAATAAAACTGTCTTGATCCATGCTTTGCAGGAGTACCATTACTGTCTGTGCAGTTGTTTAATAAGGATTTAATTGGAAAGATAAGTGAATGCACATTTAAAAGTATTGTTAATTTGCTTTATAATCACCCAATCCTTCACAGTATTGACAGCCCCAGACACAAACCCTTCTCTCTTTTATAAGTACTATTTCCATATGTACATAATAAATTCTGAATCTGTAATTGAATTTTTTATCTGTAATGGAAATGCTGACATACCTTGAGCTTTGGATATATCCTTTTCTAAAAGTAGCATGCAAATATTGTGCCCAGTTAGAGACACCTAAAGAGAATTGTTTGCCTGTAAATTGAAACATGCATCCCGTTATTCATGATACAGCCATGTACCTGTCCACCCCTACCCTTGGATGTTATATGAAAATATTTTGGTATAACCAAGGAATAAATAACAGATCCACCAGATTAGCTGACTGCTTTTGTGTAAACACCCCCCTCCCCAAGGCCACTGAAAATAAATAAAGTTTTGTATCAGGTATAGGTCTCGCAATACCAAGCTTCAGAACAGCAGAAGCATTTGCAAGAAGCTAATAGTCCATTTTTCTAGATTTTGGAAAGAATGTTCTTATCAGGTGAAATGCTCCCGGTTTGGACTGGATCGCCCGATCCAGTAGCGATGGAGGCAGGTGGTTTGGAGAATTGGTAGCAAAAATCCCTGCCCCCCCCCATGCCCAGCTGAGCCGCGCAATCATCAGAGGCTTTTTTTTTTAAAGCATACTTTCTACAACCTCTTCGGCTGAAAAAAATGCTTTTAAAAGTAAAAAAAAAGCCTCTAATGATCATGCGGCTCAGCTGGGATTGTCAAAGGCTTTTAAAAGCATTTTTTCTACAACCTCTTCAGAGGTTGTGGAAAAAATGGTTTTAAAAGGCTCTGACGATCCCAGCTGAGTTGCCTCATCGTCAGAGGCTTTTTTTCTTTTAAAAGCCTCTGACCATCTCAGAAAAAAAGCCTCTGACGATCAGGCAACTCAGCTGGGATCGTCAGAGCCTTTTGAAAGCAGTTTTTTACAATCTTTTTGCTGAAGAGGTTGTAGAAAAAATGGTTTTAAAAGTTTTTTTAAAAAAAATTGCCACGCCCACCCAGTCACATTACCCCACACACACACTAAGCCATGCCCACAGAACCGGTAGTAACAAATTTTAGATTTTACCACTGGTTCTTATAGATTCTCACAGAAAACCAACTGGAGCTAAATATAATTGGTATCTATTGTTAAGGAGAAAAGCTTAAGTCATGGGGATTAACTCTTAGGAAAGACCAAAAGTTCCTTTGAAATCAGGTAAGTGAAAATAAGTTGGGTGTTTATTTTATAAAAGGGAGGAAGTGGAGGCGAAGGCAGAGGCAAAGGAGGAGGAGGAGGAGGATGATCCTGAAGTTTTGACTACCCAAACTCTCAATATGACAGACACACAGAGAGGCCTCTGTTCCTTTGGCAATTAACAAAAGCTATGGAGTCGAGAGGTTTGTGGTCACAATGCTCAGACAAAAGTTCTCTGAAGTCTTAATCACCAAATGGTTGCTGAATTCATTCTTTGCATCTGTCTTCACTTCACACAAAAAGATAATACACCTCAACCTATCAAAAACCATAAAAGACAGACTAGGAATACAAATTAAATAAAACAAGAAAATGGTAAGAAAACATTTTGCTGTAAATGTAAAGGTAAACATTCCACTCGCACATACGTGCTAGTTGTTCCAGACTCTAGGGAGCACTACTCATCTCCATTTCAAAGCCGAAGAGCCAGCACTTGTCCAAAGACATCTCCATGGTCATGTGGCCAGCATGACTAAACGCTAAAGGCGCACTGAATGCTGTTACCTTCCCACCCACAGTGATCCCTAATTTTCTACTTATATTTATTATGTGCTTTTGAACTGCTAGGTTGGCAGAAGCTGAGACAAGTAACGAGAGCTTACCCGTTACGCGGCACTAGGTATTCAAACTGCTGAACTGCCGACCTTTCAATCGACAAACTCAGCAACATAACCATTGAGCCACCACATCCCTATAATGTCTGCTCTAGACAAGTTCAAATCATTAAGACTGACAAATTACATCCAGAGTTCTGAAGGAGCTGGCAGACATGCTCTCAGAACCATCTTTCATAAATCCTAGAGTACCAGGGAAATACCAGAGGACTGAAAAATAGTTAATGTGGTTTTCAACTTTAAAAAAGGAAAACAAACAGATCCAGGAAACTACAGACCAACCAGTCTGCCAACAATACCTGGGAAGATTCTGGAAAAGATAATCAAGCAACAGATCTGCTATCACCTAGAAGCAAATAAAATTATAGTCAGTACCCAACACAGGTTTGCCAAAAAGATCATGCCAAATAAATCTTATTTCATTCTTTGATAAAATGACTAAGTTAGTGGACCAGCGAAAGGAAGTGAATATCATATACTTGGATTTCAGTAGGGTATTTGACAAAGTAGACCACAACTTACTTCTTGGTAAGATAAAAAAAATATGCGATAGACAGCATCACCACCAGATGGATTTGTAACAAACTGACAAACTGCAGTCAACATACAGTCCTTAATGGAACTATCTGCATGGAGGGAAGTAAGCAGTGGGATACCCCAAGGTACCATTTTAGACATCTTCAACATCTTCATAAACGATTTAGATGAGGGAATAGAATGGCAATTCATCAAGATTTCAGATGACATTAAACTGGCAGGAATAGCTAACAACCCAGAAGATAGGCTCAAAATACAGAAGGATCTTGACAGTCTTGAACACTGGGACCTATCTAACAAAATGAATTTCAGTGTAGAGAAATGTAAGGTTTTACATTTAGGCAAGAAAAATCAAACGTACAGATTAGGTGAAACCTGGCTTAATAGTAGTAACTATGAGAGGGATCTTGGAGTCCTGGTGGACAATCAATTAAATATGAGCCAGCTGTGTGCAGCAGCAGCCAAAAAAGCCTAAGCAATCCTAGGTTGCATTAACAGAGGGCTAGAATCAAGATCACGCAAAATATTAGTACTGCTTTATAAAGTCTTAGTAAGACCACACTTAGAATACTTTATCCAGTTTTGGTCACCATTTTTAAATAGAGCCTTGGTGGCGCAGCAGACTAAAGTGATATTAAGTAGTACCAGCTGCCTGCAATTACTGCAATTTCAAATCTCACCAGGCTCAGGGTTGACTCAGCCTTCCATTCTTTCAAGGTAGGTAAAATGAGGACCTGGATTGTGGGGGCAATAAGCTGACTTTGTATAAAAAAGAACACTGCTTAGGAGGGCCCCTGAAAGCCCTACTAAGCAGGTATATACAAAAGTATGAAGGCTATTGCTTAACACATTGTAAACTGCCCTGAGTCTCCGGAGAAGGGCGACATATAAATTGAACCAATAAATAAGTAAATAATAATTTTATAAAAAAGATGTTGACACTCTGGAAAAAGTGCAAAAAAAAAGCAACTGAAACATACAAGGAACACTTGCAGGAATTGGGTATGACTAGTCTAGTGAAAAGGAAAACTAGGGCTGACATGATATCTGTGTTCCAATATTTGAGAGATCGCCATAAAGAAGAGGGTTATTCTCAACTTATTCTCCAAAGCACCAGAAGGCAAAACAAGAAGCAATGGATGGAAACTAATCAAGGAGAGAACCAACCTAGAACTAAGGAGAAATTTACTGACAGTGAGAACACTTAACCAGTGGAATGGCTTGCCTTCCAAAGTTGTGTGTACTCCATCACTTTTAAGAAGATACTGGACAGTCATTTATCTGGAATGGTATAAGGTCTCCTCCTTTAACAGGGGTTGGACTAGAAGACCTCCAAGGTTCTTTCCAACTCTGTTATTCTATTATTCTGTTATGTCTGCAGTGCTTTTACTGTGTAGGATGATAACTAGAATGTAATATACCTAAAGAAGCTAGGGGAATCCTCTCTGATATTTGACATTTATTTCTTCTTTCTCTCTGCAACCGCTCCCCCCCCCTTTCTTTTGGGAACCTATATGGATATTAGTGTAGCCAATTAAGATGTATATTATTGTGAGATGTTGAACAGATTTCCCATGTTCAACACCAGACTGCTTCATGAATATTTTACAAGAGCTTTTTATGAAAGCATTGATTATAGCATGTAGACTTTTGGTCTGTTCTCTTTTGCTTTTATTTCTTTTCCTAAAAAAAAGAAAAAATCTCACCGGACTAGATCACTTTGTATAGGACATTCTGATGGAAAGCAGCTAATTTACAGATTCGGTGCTGTTGTACTGTTTTGGGGACAGGAGACTAGCACAATCACTGAGTCTACAGGAGAAGAATCCTTGAAGAAAATGCTTGCCATGCCGAGAACAGGCAGAGTATCAGTAGCTATTCTTGCTTCATCATAAAGCTGGACCATGAGAATAAATTTGTTTCTCTTGCTGGCCACTGCCCGTGTCACTTGAGTTTTTGCCACAGGCAAATCCCAGTCCAAGTGCTCTATAAAAGAGGTCAATTGCTTGTTCTCTAGATGTTGGAATACCACTAGTGGCTTGGTTTCTCATCTGATTGAAATACAGCAGCTGCTATGCCTCATACAGAAGATAAAAAAATAATTGTCTGCTTTAAACTGATTCTTAATGGTTGTTGTATAGGGCAAAGTTGGGTGCTTGGCCATCAGGCCAGCCCATCGCTTCCTGGAGCCTGAAGGTAAAAAATGTTAGTAGAGGGTGCTTCCGTGTCTCTGCAGAATCAATGAATAAACTCCTAATGACAAATGGTGAAAACTGTGTGATGTTGTACAATTTGTTCAAAAGACTTAGCAAAGCATCACAAAATGTTGGTAATATTTTACAAGCTCAGAGTCTTTTTGACACCTGCAGTTGGTGGGGACTGCTGAAATATAGGGCAGGATTAAATTCTGCTCCATGTATCTGTATATGTCTGCTTCATGTACTGTGGCAAAATAGCCATGGTACACCCCACAGGAAGGCAAGTTGCTTTTATTGTGAAGTTATACACAATCAAATATCTACGGAGATTTTAACTATTGTAGGAGAAAAGCAGGATGCTGAAGAGGATATTGATACATCCTTTTATCCACCTGTTCTTTAACTGTTTGCTCTATCAGTGGGATTCCTATGAATCTTCCATGGGAATTTGTTTGTGAGAACCTTTGCCAAGGATAACAAGGAATTTCTTTTGGGAAGGGGAGGGTGAATTCAAATAATACTTAATAGGGAAATGAAACTATTGGAAAGATCAGCAGAACATTTTCAGTGTTTCCAATATGGTGAAAAAAAAAAGTCATCGTAAAACCAGTTATTTTTTAAAAAAACAACAACACCAAGGAGAATAATTCTTTGTTCTATATTTTATCCTGCTTGCCCCATACTGTACAGGAAACAGTGATAACAATCACATAACACCTTAGATGTATATTTATGTATGTATGTATGTATGTATGTATGTATGTATGTATGTATGTATGTATTATATGGGCTTGTATGCCGCCCTCTCTCCAAAGGACTCAGGGCGGCTCACAACAATAAATACACAAATTCAATTATAAAATATAACAAATATAAGAACCCATTAAAATCACATTTAAAACCCTTTCAATCCAATCCAGCCAGGCCAAATAACCATGTTTTAAGATCACGGCGGAAGGAGTGAAGGTCAGGAGCCACCCGGAGCTCCAGGGGGAACTGATTCCACAGAGTTGGCGCACCCACAGAGAAGGCCCACTCCCTGGGAGTCACCAGTCAACACTCTCTGGCCGACGGGACCCCAAGGAGGCCCTCCCTGTGAGAACGCACCAGGCAATGGGGAGCTGTCGCTGGCCGCAGATGGTCCGCCAGGTATATGTTTAACTATCTATTTACCTAGCTTTCTATCTGATCTGACTTGCCACCTTTCTGTTCAAAATGCCAAATATCCAAAAGGATAATTTGGGATGCATGTGTCTGTGTGTGAGTGTGTGTGTGTGTTTATCACATCATTAAAGTGTCATGTATTATAGAATATTTCAAACATATTTCAAGATAGTTGACTGCTACTTGTGTAATTAATTATTGGATTAATTACATTTGTATTCATTTATTTGCCTAAAAGTATATAGAATAATAATCCATTTCCTAAAAGTTTTTTAAGTTGTTTTGCAAAACAACAGTTTGAGGGAAGTATTAAATTAGATATTTTTGGCTCCCAAAAGGAACTAAAGTGTATTAATTTAAGTTTCAACATGGGGGAGATTGCTGTTTTTCTTCAATGTTCTGTTCCAGTAAGATATTTCATTTGCCAATATCTGTTTCTTGCAAGGTCTTCTTACAAGGCCTTCCTGCTGAAAGCTCACTTTTGATTATTCTTAAGCAGGTTTCTCTCTCACACATACCTACTTATGGATTGTATGCAGATTTATGACATTCCAATAGAATCGTGGCCCCTATGCTAAATTTGCAAAAATCCAGATATAGGAAACACCTTTTGCTGCCATCCAGTTGGGTCTCCAGAGTTTTATAGCCTAAATCTGTAGCCTTACACTTTGCAACTCAATCAGATTGTACTTCACTTTAGAAATGGCTGATTTGTGAGATCAGTTTAGAATAGTTTGCTTTCTACAACAGATTTCCATACTTTTATTGGAATAAAGAAAACAAAATGGCAAAAGGTCAGCTATACACCATTTATAATTTGTGCGTATAAGAAGTACAAAACAAAATAGGACTCACCATTCAGCCTTGAAATCTGGCAAGCATGAAACGGACCCAGTTAGGAAACAAGTATATTGCTGTGGTTCAGCTAGTAAGTAACAGTTAAAGAGAGCCTTGGATTCAAGTCTTCTGCGCATGAAGGCATTTTATATACAGATTTCACACTTCAGTGAATGCTGAGTTTTATTCTAATCTCCTCCACAAAGCATGAGAAAAGTGAACTCTTCAGAGAGCAAAAAGTCAAGTGTTTCCATCTCAAACTCTCACTTTCTCTTCTATCTCACACTCATCCACACACATCTCATTACCCTTGAAAACCAGACATACTGTCCAATTTCAAGTATTGACCTGATACTGTGCAAATATGGCTCAAATCTGTGATCATCATTTTTGGCACTTAGGATCACATTGGAAGGTGACCAACTGCTCAAGATTGGCAGCTAATTTGCATATCTGTTAATGCCAATAAAATTTGCATTAATTTACAATATGTTTACTTTTTTAATATTTTCATAACTTTGCTGAGTGCCCATTTTAAAACTGCAAACATACAGCTTGAACAAATGCTCAGTCTCTTTGTTGCTAAAGTTATCAAGTGGCACCAATAGACACACATACGTACATATACAAATATATAGATATATACACACATACACACAAATATACATGGGCACACATGCATACACATACAAGATCTTATCATTTGAAAGCCTTTCCCCTCCAAAAAAGGGATGCTGTTTTGTACTTTAGTGCATTGAAATTGGTGGAAACTCTGCAAGCACACTACTTGACCAGAAGAATGGCTTTTTAGTTACACTACAATGTAATAATAATTGTAGGTATTTTGCCTACCTAAATGAGTCTGCCTTTCTAATGGTCCCCTTATATTTCAGGCAAAGGTGTCCCCCCAGCCTCTTACCTTTGATCCTTTCTGATAAAGTTGCTAGATTTAAAATATGTTATTCTCCATTTTGCAACTGAGTTACATTTTCCAGTGATTTCTGGGGAGCGTCAGAAAATCTACTGGTAGCTACTCAAACTATAGTCATATTTATCTGTAAGGCCTATAAGAAACATTCACAGGTACAGGTAATCCTCAATTTATGGCCACAATTAAGTGAATTTTGCCCCATTTTACAATCTTTCTTGCCATGTTTGTTAAGTTAACCACTGCAGTTATTAAGTTAATAACACGTTTGATAAGCGAATCTTTCTTCCCCATTGACTTTGCTTGGTAGAAGTTCACAAAAAGTGATCGCATGTCCCTGAGACACTGCAACCATCATAAATATGAGTCAGTTGCCAAGCATCTGAATTTCGATCACGTGGGGATGCCGCAACAGTCGTAAGTGAGAAAAACAGTCACAAGTCACTTTTTTCAGTGCCGTTGTAACTTTTGAATGACTGCTGTAAGTCAAGGACTACCTATACTAGTAAACCAAAATCTAGATATAGAAGATATTTTTCTCATCCTATGAAGAAAGAAAATTGCAAATGAGATTCATAGAACAATATCGACATCCAAGAAAATTCCAATAAATAGGATGATTGTGGCTATTTTTCATGTTTATTTTTAAATGACAATAATATTGGGTTAAATTCCAAGTGGATAACTAGGATATTTTAATCCTAAAGAATCCAAAAAGTTTTAAGTGCCATTATGCTAACAAACAAAGTCATTTGAGGAGAGAGAATTGTGTACTGCCGAAGACATCCTTTGCAGAAAAGAATTGGTAAAAATATATCTGTGACAGTACTAGCACTTCTTTAAATATGTCAATTATTTGCGTCTGGTGAAGCAGGGCACAGAAGATACCAATTTAGTCCAGGAATGCTTCTTTTTGTATGATGTTTAATGCAGATTCTGCTTTCGATTCTCAGCAAGGCTCTTTCTGACATTGTTCATCCTGTCTTCACTTTCTTATGCACTTTAGGTGTCTTGATCTGATCCAGATTTGGCCTCTGCTTAGTAGCAATCTGGTTGACAATGATTCTTTAAGTCAGCAGACATCCCCCCCACCCCAAATTGCATTGATGCTGGCAATCTGAACTGAAACATGGAAGGTCTTCCAAATCTGTTGACTTTGATTAGCACAGTGTTGAAAAGCAAATGTATTTCATATGACTGCAAATTGAAGGCCTATGGAACCTCACAAAGACTACCTAGATTTTCCAGGATATAATAATAAAGTGGAACCATGTGTGAGGGGGTGGTGACCAATGAGACAATGAAGGAATTAAATGAGAGGATTTTATCAGGGAAAAAAGCTGGGCAGGAAAAATAAATGAGAATCTTTGTATGAGCAGCAGAAAAGTGAATAGCAATAACAATAGCAATAGCATTTAGACTTATATACCCCTCCCTAATGCTTTACAGCCCTCTCTAAGGGGCTTACAGTGTCAGCATATTGCCCCCAACAATCTGGGTCCTCATTTTACTGACCTTAGAAGGGTGGATGTCTGAGTCAACCTCATGAAGATCGAACTCCAGGCAGTGGGCAGAGTCAGTCTGCAATACTGCGTTCTAATCACTGCAGCACCATGGCTCTTGGTGGAAAGCCTGCAACCATATCTACAGAACTCCTGTCTTTACCTGAATATAGGATATAAGTGGCATTCTCTATGTGTTCCTAATTTACTCTTTTTTTTCCCCTAGAAATTGAGGTTCAAATTTCCTACACATAGATTTGGAAGAAATGTTGTTGAATTCAATCTCATACACAGACGTTGCTCTGTACAGATAGTCCTTGACTAATGACTACAATTGGGACCAAAATTTCCATTGCTAATGAAAAGTAGTTGTTCAGTGAGTTCCAACCAATTTTATGACCATTTTTGCCAAGTTTGTTAAGAGAACCACTGCAGTTGTTAAGCGAATCCAGCTTCCCCCATTGACTTTGCTTGTCAGAAGCCAGCTGGGAAGGACGCAAATGGCAATCTCATGATGCTGGGATGCTACAATATATGCTAGTTGCAAAGCCCCGAAAATCTGATCATATGACTGGAGTTGCTGTGATGGTTGTAAGTGTGAGGACTAGTCATAAGTCACTTTTTTCAGTGCCGTTATAACTTCAAACGGTCACTAAATAAATGGAAGAAGCCAGTTAAAACAGTTGAAAACATGCTTGTTATAAAAAAGGAGGGTTTTTTAAGATAAATAGCAGAATTAGAAATACTAAGAGTCAAACCACCTATTAGGAAGTGTAGAAAATTGCTGTTAAAATACTACACTGAGTCCAAATAGCTACAAGATTGTATGATAAAGTGGATGAATTTTTTTTAAAAAAACTGATTACATCACAAAAATGGGAGGACTTATAGGTGAGAAAAATCAGTAAAATTTTAAAAGCAAAACAAAGCTTGAATGGAAATCATTTTTTTCCAATAGGAAGTTTTTCAGAATAACTAAATAAAAAAACATCACAATTTGCTAACTGATCACAAGGACAAATGTGGCCCAACATTGGGGGGAAAAATGCTTTGCCAACAATATTAGAAGGGGAAACTGGGTGAAATTAGATGGGTGCAGCAATAGCAAAGGTAACACTTTATAATTCTGATCTACTTAAGGAAAAGAAAGAAAGAAATGGAATTGCAATTGAAAGGAAATGAGGGAATGAAATCCTGATCAAGTTTTCATAGAAGAGAAGGGATGTGATGACTTGGTGGAAGCTGTGGATCAGAGATCTCATGGCGGGTTCAAAGAGATATAGAAATACATGGCAAAAAATGCTGAGGAACAGGGAACTCTGCTAGCTTGTAGAGTGATATAAAGAAACATTTGATACTACATACAGATGATTCTCTCACTTGAAAAAGATAGCCCTTTTCAGGGTTTTGCTTTATGCAAAGAAGATGTATGTTTTTATTTTCTGAAATCTGAGAACACATGACGAAGCACTCAAACATAATGGATATAATTGCAAGCTGATGTAGCTCGAACTGAAAAAGGAGAATAAATAATTTAGTTTCACACATGGATAATCCTAACTAAAAACTGCAAAGCCAGACCTCTCTGAATATATTTTACATTAATAGATGCACTGATATGAAAGGCATCTAATTGTATAATGTATTATTAGCCATTTTCTTTGGCATGCTATTAACATTAAATAATGGTAACAGTTTATAGCATCCATGGCAGAAGTTCCTTTTTTGCTTGGAGAAGAAGCAACCACATGTTCATAATTACTTTCCCAGAGTGACATAGTTGAGCCATCCCACTGAAAGTTTTGGAAGTTTCTCTTCACTACAGCAGGGGACAACATCTAGTGACCATGGTTGAGCTCAAACAAACCAGGGTCAGAACGAATTAGTACTCAGAGAGAAGACTATCAGGAAAGAAACAGACCTGGAGCTGGGGGTGCAAACTATGTCTATTCTCATGCCAAGAAAACTAGATAGACGAAGTAATTGCCAAGAGTTTTTAACTTTGCAGAAACTTTGTTCTACTCTGAGTGGTACTCAAGACCATTATTATATCAAGACAAATCAGATGTAGTGATATAATTCATTCAGTTCAATTGCATTGTTATTTGCAAATCTATTTTAAAAAAGCAAATAAATAAATAATATAATAAAAAATATTACAAGAAAGAGACCATAACTTGCATGCAAAATAAAATTGAAAAATATCTGGGGGAAAACATTTCAGAAAATATTTCTATTGGGTTTTATGGACTTTGAACGAGAAAAGAAATATGGGAAATTAATATTGCATAGGATAACCGTGGAAAGACTGTTAAACACTCAAAGATGGAAGAATGAAATACCCAATATTAAAGACTTTAATATTAAACTGGCTTTTGGAAGTGGCCTGAAGAACAGGCCTTCCATAGCACTGGGCTAATATATTGTGTGACCTGGCAGGATATATTACGACATAAGAGGTGAATTTGATTCCAGGACTGGTTTTCTTCTTTTCTTTTCTTTTTGGATCTCTATTATTTGTATATTTTGTTATTGCTTTTAACATTGTCAGCCACACAAGTGTGCTTTGCAAGTGAACAGCCATATAACTTGTAATAATAACAGTAATAGCAATATTTCCATTTTATTCATTGCATCATACAATTAACTTAACACTCACTACAAATCATTCAAGTTCTCAGCCAAAAACATGGTGTCATCTGCATAGAAAAGTATGCAGATGTCCTGACCAACACAATTCTACACATGCTGCACATTTTATTTATTCTCTTGCATAGTGGTATACTCCCATCATATATCATTCCTATTGCATTTAGCAGTCAACCACCACTCCGTATTTGTACAAACTTTCCATCACTCCAGAGTTTACCATATGTTCTCTTTAATTCAACAATCACGAGGTAAATTTGCTTCCTTACATTCATATATTTCTCATTGAAATTTGGTCCACATACTCCTAGTATAAAGTTCAACACACTTCTAAAAATTTCTTCAGTCTCACCTCCTATGTCTTATTGATCAGTATTCTTCCAAACATTTTCCTAGGGACGCTGAACAAAATGTTATAAAATTATACTTTTTGCATTTTCTTTTGTCAACTCCCCTTTGCATAAGGGAACAATACAACAATTTTCCTAATTATGTATTCACTTATTTACTTATTTATGTATTTGACTTGTTTGTCATCCATCTCGCCTAGAGGTGACTCTGAGAAGCTTACAAAATCATCAAATACATTTGAAGGTTTCAAGGTTGAAGTGTGTTAAACAAGCTACATAGCCACTACATAAGAAATGCAACCATCTTGTACAGTTCCCCAGTTATTCCACATACAAGTGCAACCTTATTATTTTTAACAACATTTATGACTTCCTTTTCATAATTTTGCTTAGAAACTAACATTTATTGCATTATTCTATTGTTTAACATAGCACTAACATTCCAAAGTAGATCTCTTAACATTTTTCTGCCACCATTTTCTCACTAAGTATTTTTAATTCCAATTATTTCTTTTTACTTCAATCAAAATTACTCTTCATTTTCTCTCCCCCTTTTAGTCCTAATTGTTTATTTCTTTTTTATAACATACTTTGCAACCTTTTTTGTTTAGCTAATATACAGCAACTCTTCTTTTTATTTTTTGTAGTAATCATTCTCATAAGCATGGAAACCCAGCTTTAAAACTTAGATGTTGTAGTAGTGACAACCTCTTTGCATACAGGTAGTCCTTGACTTATAACCATTTGTTTATTGAGTGTTTGAAGTTATAATAGCACTGAAAAAGTGGCGTATAATTGGTTCTCACACTTAACAATTATCACAATGTCCCCAAGGTCACATGAATACAATCCAGCTGCTTGGTAACCTACATGTATTTATGATGCTTGCGGGGTCCCAGGATCATGTGATGTGATTTGCAACCTTCCCAGACTGTTTCGGATAAGCAAATTCAGTGGGAGAAGCTGAATTCATTTAATGATCCTTTGCTTCTCTTAATAACTGTGGCAAAAAAGATTGTAAAATCAGCCATGGTCATATGATGACTTAACGACCATGTTGCTTAACAATAGATGTTCCAGTTGCAACTGTAGTCATAAGTCCACAGTGTTCATAAATGGTCTCAACTGTGGTCATAACTCTACCTATATATCTCAATCCCCAAAGGAGTGAAACAGAGTTGTATTCTGGCCTATTCTGAACTATCTTGACCAAGGCAAAATTACATTCCTCAAAACTTATTACTTAGTTAGCTTTATTGATTAACTTATAGGCCATATCAAAGCTCAAGGTGCAAACACATATCACCATTAAAATCTTATACAAACAGTTTAAAATAAAAGTAGGGTAAAATACAATAGTTATAGGATTAGATACAATATAATTTGATACGTAAATATATAAAATAGAGGAAAATGACATAAAATTATATTTCGGTGTCACTCTTAACAATCTACCCCAATCAGTCCCACGTATGCAGATCTCAACTGAACCATTTTGTTTAACTACTGTGCTGTGTTAAATGTTATTTTCAGGTTCTGGCCACACATAAAGTAAGTTGTTTTGATATGGGGATCCCAAAGGGTCATTTGTTTGGTATGTGGACCAAGGTACTTGTCTCTCACCCCGTTATACAAGCAACAGTCAAATAGGATGTGAGCCAGGTCTTCTACCTCTGCCGCTCCACAATCAAAACTTATTAGAAAATTACCTGTACTCCTGCATATTAATTATGTGGCCATATTTCTCCAACTCAATTTGCTTAAGAAGTCTATGGACCCAGCAAAATATCACAAGGAAGAAGGCAAAGGAACTGAAATGCTGCAAATACCAATGGGAGATAAATGATACTATAGACTAGGTTTCATCCTTTAAATACTTTGGCATAGTATTCCAGTACTCAGAAATCTGGTGTGAACATATCAAATCTATTTCCATAAGGCTAATAAAACAGCATTAAAGCTGTTGAAGGTCTTCTAAATCAAAGAAGGCAAAAAGACAAAACTCTTTAAAAGCTAAATCTATTTTCTGGATGTTACAGAAGACCTTTTTATTCCATCAAGCGGGCTTGGCCTAATCTCTTCCCTTTTTAAATATTTAAATTTTAATCTGTTTTTAAATTATCGGGGTGTTTTAATTTGTCTGGGCCAGATAATTTAATTTGATTTTATTGGGTTTTTAAATTTTGTGTATCTATGTATTTTATTGTTGGCTGTTCACCGCCCTGAGTCCTTCGGGAGTAGGGCGGTATACAAATCAAATAAAACTGAAAACTGAAACTGAAACTGAAACATGGCTGTTAGATATGTGCATAAAATCATTAAGAGCCTTAGATCTTATCTAGTCCAGATTCCTAAGGACTTTATTCTGAATATTGAGCTACATTTGTAGCACTTTATTTAGATCTTCCTGGAATCCAGGGCATTCATATGCCAACCTTAATTTTGATTTAAGATCACCTTTCTAGCAATTCCACATCTGCCATGATGTGTTTTGATAATTGTTCCTCTTCCTGGAGAGCTAGAACTCAAGGTGATATGCCACTAAGGCTTCTCAAGTGAAGCCTACTAGTTAAGGAGTTATCTGGAACTACAGTTGCAATTGGACAGTGGGTGTTTGATATAGCTTTCCAGAAAAAAAAGGACAAACTAGGTCATTTATATTGGCAATATAGAAAAAGGAAATCTTTCTGAAAATTAGGTATGTAATATTATTTGGCCAATACACTGCAGAGTTTTTTCTTTCTTTCTTTAGTTTAAGATGCTATGGCCTCTAATTTTGCAGGGAAGATATAATAACACAATTTTTTGCAAAGCAAACCAGCCCCTGCAATCTGGAGGAACTTGCAACTTTAGTCTTCATATTCTTAATTCTATTCTGTACCATTTTATACCCTACCTTCATAACTCTGCTTGCTAATGTAGAAGCTTCACTGCTTCTGCTATGAATTCATTTGCTTTCTGATGTTGATTCTAGAATCCTAACATCTCTAGACAAGTTACAAAATTTATTTCAGTTGCCATTTCTCTATACATAAAATTATTTATTTAATCCTTAGAATCCCACCAATATATAATTCAATTTACACCTTACCATTCACCAGAGTCACTTGATTGAGATGGGCTATAAGAATCAAATAAAGCCATTGATCCCAATTATTACATGCACATACTTACTCACTTAGCAGTTTAGCATGTAGTAAGCAAGAGTTTTAGCATTTCATTCCTAAAGTAGTTTTGTAATCCTGCTATTTGCTTTCATATTAATTCTTACTAGTATTATTTGCATTCATAGCATTATAGTGAACTGTTTCCTTTATTGATTTTAGAAATATTTATGATTCTTAATTTGAACCTTGGTACTCTTTATATTGATGGTAGAAAATGTTGGTCAGTGACTGTAACAATAAGAATTACCTGAATCTTCCTTTTAAGTACCTGTTCTTAAAGACAAGCACTCTTTCATTCCAACTGTAAATAGATCTCCTTGTTAACTGGGGCTATCTAATTCATCTTGATCATAGGCCATCATCAGGTTGAACGTAATTGGTGCTTCCTGATTCTTAATGAATGACAGTATTTCTTTCCCAATATACTCATAGTTTTTCTACCCTAACCTTTCCCAGACTGCCTTCCAGATGTGCTCAATATGAATTCCAGAATTCAGTGGTGACATATCTTTTGTCAAAATTCTGAATTAATTCATCAATTTTTATTACGGCCACGGACCAGAAAAGTCAAATTTCTGAATTCAATGGACCTTTGTCTCCTCCTGAAGAAACAGGTGGCAGTAAAGCAAGTTAGTAACAGCCCAGTGCTATTTCTTTTGACCCCTTGTTTGAATCTGGATACAATCAGTATACAAGTGGAAAAGATATAGCAATATTTATGGCAGCATCTTCCCTGCTACAAACCCTGACCCTTAATAACAGTTGCAGAAGAGGTGACAATGAATAATTAAGCTTTTGAGTAGTAGAAACATACGGAAGATTATATTGCCAAATTGCTTGTTTTTGTTTTTGTTTTTGTTTTAAGAATATAAAATTTTGGTACTTCTGTGAGTGTTAAAAATCAAAAAGGGAAGATTTATGAAACAACAATTGGCTAATTTCTCTTAGAAACTCACTCTTGAAAAATAGACTAAAATATAAACATCTTGGATTACTTTTCTTTTTTTAAAAAAATACTATTCTTATTTTTTAAAAAATAAAACAATAATGATGGTAGGGAGTAGAGTCCTCCATTTACCCAAGCTTCTTTTCTGTCCTTTTATCCAGGTTTTTTTTCCCCTTATGTCTATTTTCAACAACTCGATTTAACCATGGAGATAGCTCTAGAGAGATACGAGTGAAGATATGTTCCTTTTTGGGTGCTTCTTTTAAAAAAGAAAAGAATTATCTACAGCAGGCATGTCATTATCCTTCTACATTTCAAAGTCTCCATGAATACTCAATTTGTGTCTGACTGCCCTTGCCGCATCTTCTGGCAGCCAGTAAGAGGCATGATTGCATTAAATTGAAAGCAGCAAGCTTTTGTACTTGGGTGTATATTTCTCTCTGTGTTTGTTTGTGTGTGTGTGTGCGTGTTTGTGTTTCTGAGAATGAAAGTAGAATGGTGGGGTAGCTCTCCACTCAGGCTGCTTTAAACTCTTCAGTTAACATCGATTGCATTTAGTTCCAGTGATAATAAAATAAGTGACTGTATAGATTTCCTTCTCATTAGTTCCTGCTTTTGAGTGTATCATGCTCATCTGATAAGATTTTATAACTTATTCCCAACTAACAGAGGAGCCATTGAAATCCACATTATTAAAATTACCAAATGTCCACTTGGGAGGTAGAGAAATAGGACAGAAACCATTATCCATCCAAGTATCCTTGTTATTGTTTTCCATTATCTTTCCACATTGCTAAATTTCAGTGAATGCCTACTTTTCTTGGGGACAGTCGCTAATTCAAAATACAAATCATACCCAGCAAATCTGGATCTACGGAACACGCAAATGTCCAATGTTTTTGCTGCTTTCAATCATTCTTTTCACTGAGCAGCAACAGAAAATACTGGAAAAGTGACCCCGTCTTATTATGTTCAAATCTATTTAATTTTAGTCTCAGCTGAGCAGGAAGTTGTGGAGATCAGTGTTTCTATCTTCTCAGTATAAATTGTTTGGAGAGAAAAAATACTGTTGTATGCAAAGGGGACAAAAGCAGTTTTGCAAAAGCTACCAGAAGGGTCTTTTCTTTTGGCAAATTAAATCTCTTACAATAAAATTCTGTGTAAAAATAAACAATGCCTACTAGTATCCCTTGGAGGGAGATGCAAATTAAATACTGTGTGATTGTAACTCTTTCCACAAAAACTTAGACACTGAAAGTGCTTTGTCAAATATTTTTAGTATTAATTTTTGTGACTGCATGAAACCTTTGGAGCTTTTATATTAGGACTGCTATAGAAAGCAAATGTCCTTGTATTGGTTCTTAATGTACTTGAAGTGTATCCATGTAAGCGATTTCATTTTGCTGTGAAGTTGCACGCAGCATTTTCAGCTTCTAGTAAAAAATAGCACAATAAAATTTACAGTGCAATAATAAATAGCATGGTATTCAAAATTGTTGTTCTATATGAAAAATACCAACAACTATTTAAGTGGTCAGTTATATAAATATTTGTTACAATCCTAGGAGAATTTATCATATAAATATAATTGTCCTCTTAAAGAAGAGTAATAAAAGTTGAACCCATGTGTTATAGATTCATGTAAAATGGGTTTTGCTGAAGATATTAATTTCAGCAAAGAAACTATTTTACCGCTGTACAAATACTCAAGCATTTTTATAATACGATTATTCAATGTGCTTATTTCTAGTGAACAGTAGACAGTATTGGCTGGACAGGTTTTCATGAACTGTTACTTTTGCAGAAAAGTATGATGCAATCAGGAAAAGCATTTTGCTTTAAAGAAAAAAATATACTAGTGGTAATTAAATTGTGTCCTTAACAACTTACCAGTAAATATATAAGATATATATTAATAAATGTTTTGAAAAATTAGCAAAAGTTAAATCTTTTTTATACTAAACATGTTTAATATTTCTCCTTGCTCCCAAAAAGTTTTTTTTTTTAATTTTATAATAATTTATGGATCTAGCTTTGTGGTATACTGCATATATTTTTTCAGGTGGGTAGGGTAGATTATATTAAACTTGGATTAATAGGATATATTTTTATAGGCACTGCATTCATTGTTTTTTTTATCACCCACTTTTTCCATCAGATGAGGGGGAATTTTAATATTCAAATGTAATTATAGAACTGAAAACGCAGGCAACAAAATACTGTAACTAACAGAATGTTATAGCAGTAACAATAATTTCCATGATATAACTATACTATAATTGACTTCATTATGGAATTTTCTACTAGAATGCCTGAAATTCTAGACTATTTTAAACACTGTTAAACATGGAACTCCAATCTTAATACTGGAACAAACTGTAATTTAGGGGTCAAGGTTGCTAAATATTGAGATTCTACAGAAATGAAGCAGTCTTCTCTTCCTAAAAGAAATCAGATATCTTTTCCCCTCAGTCTCAGACCCAAATTTTAAAGAACACGTTTTAAAATAATCATTTCTTTGTTATTTATGGCAAAATAAATATTTCATTTATTTCATTTTGAAAACTGCTACTGATAAAATAATGAATAAATTCAGCATAAATTGTTGGGAGGTAGAGATAGAATGTGGTATGTTATTTTTCTTTGGTGAACCAAATGACTAGGGATGGAACCATTAAACACCTGGAACAACCATTTATCAGCAGAATTGTTAGTTAGCCCTCACACTTTCCATCACCCTATACCTCCCCACACTTGTTCAGAAGGAAAATGACAGGAAAGCTAATTATGCACATAAATGCGGCCTCATGTCTAAAAGTAAGTGAAAATCAGATGGCTGACTTATATAAGATTTTATTAAATTTCTATATTGCCCATCTCACCTGACTGACTCTGCCTGTTTGCAAAACAAACATAACATGTTAACACATTAACTGTCTTTATGCACTATCCTTCCATAGCTGTAAATTCCAATGGGAGACTGATCATAGCCTTAATTTTTTCACTAGTGACATAAATGAGTTTTATATGTTCTTAGTTCTGGCTGCATTATGGCATATATAACCAAGTTTGCACAATATGAAAACAGTAAAAAATATTTGGTGGCAATAATAAAATAGATTTTTTTTTTCAATTGCCTAGTTTCAACCAAATTCCTGCTTCTTATCATTAATATTTTGGATAGGACAAGGGAAAATATAGATTGAATAAGAATCCTATAATTATTTAAATTTGATCATAGTTTCTTACATCTGCAATCTACCTGCTGTTATTTTGTAAATGAATATATTTAGTTTAATACTTTTTCAGTTATACTTATAGATACCGTATAGGATTTTTAAAGCTAGTATTATTAGAGACTGACTCTGTCAGTGGGGTTGTCCTGCTTCCTTTGGCATGCATTTATCTGCCTAGAACTCCATTCCTTTCCAAGCGCCTATCAATTCGATTCTTGGCATCGGCTGATACCAACAGGAATTAGTAATGGCCATTGATATTATAATTTCCCAATTTTCTATTCCCAGAAGGCCAGTACATATACACAGCTGTGACTATTACACATTGAACAAGCTACTCCATTTTGTTTTAATTTGCCATTGTATCAGTTTTCCACAAATATTGTTGTTACCATAAATCACATCAATATTCAGACGATATAGTTACTTTTTATTCAAAATGGGAACTTTGAGAGAGAAAGCTACATGATATATGAGTTTATTTTGACTTATTGTTATTATTATTTCATCTTGCTAAAGTGTATTATTTAACTTGAGAAACAATATTTCAGAACAAGACATATTTCAATATCTGACCAAATAAACAGAGAAAAAATTATGTAGCATGTGTTAGCCGTAGTCAATAAAACACATAAATTGTTACTGTTGCAAATATTAGTTGCATAAACATCACATTGCTTTAGAAGTAGCTAGCTTACACTGTGCAAAACCTAGAATTCAAATATGAATATTTTCTGCCTTTGAATGTTCTATAAGCCAACAATGTTGACATGAAAGTAAATGGAAATATGGTTAAGACCCTGATCTCCTTTTTTGGGGAAACTATGTGCCAGATTCTGTTTAAAAAATTAAACATTAGGCATTAGGCATTGTTGTCTCAGTATGATGGTATTTATAAGCCATCATATCCTGAGGGCACAAGGTTAGGTGTAGCTGTTATACCAAATACCAAAGAGGAGGGTGAAATATAGTGAATATAATCCTGCATTCAAGTGGAGAAGAAAAACTGATTGACAAGTACAATCTACAACATAACAGTTCTGGACTCTCTGCTCCATGCTATTTAAGCTCTATTAATCTATTACATGTCTTTACCAGACTTGCCCCATAAATGTTACTAGAGAAAACATCACCGTTTCTTGCAGATGGTAGCTACAGTAAAATCCTTCCTTTCTTTGTTGCTACTCTTCCAGAAGGAATGCAGGAATTCTTAAAGAGATCTCAAGCCGGATTGCAAAAATATTGTCCGGTGCTCATGTTATGGAGCATGCATTGTGATAGTAATATGAGAATAGCTGCCTACAGTGTAGCAGCCTCATGCACTGCTAAGTGGCTGTGCCAAAAAGCTTAGGCATTCATACCAGAATTAATACCACAATCCAAACGCACAGCTAGCTCATTTTCAGTGGTCCAGTGGTATAAAACCTCAGCTATAATTGCTGAAAAATTAGAAAGTTTTTCCTAGCAGACAGGAATGCTTTCTCTAACTATTGTGTCACAGAAACCTGGACAATTAAATCAATATGGGCAATAACAGCCTTTTCTTTTCTCTCTCTTCCCCCTCCCCTTTATCCCCTTCTCATGCTCTCAATATGTCACTGTAACAAACTGAAAGCAATATTTCTCAAAGTTTGGACTAATATATTTGTATTACATCCAAGGGTGCTACAAGGCGGTGTTTCCTAAAGGATACTGGGTAGGTCACTCAGCTGCTCACTGTTTCCAGATTTTCCCACTCCTTCCCAAAATAATATTTTCCATCCATTTATTGATTTCCAGAGAGTAGTAAGCTCTTTTCTTTCATATACTTACATATTTATCAATGTAATCAGAGCAAAGCTAGTACAGGGCAACTTTAGAATATATCCAGACATTAATTCTATATATAACAGCATGGAAAACAAATAATTGGGTGATACAACAATTATATCTTTATCTAATAATCTGATCTAACATCATTGGCTTACTTCCTTTAACACATATCTTTAGTTCCATGTTTTTAGGATTTTTTTCTTCTTCTCAATTCCGCTGTTTCATAGAATACCCTACCCAAGAAACTTGATAAAGAGCTTAGAGTAATATTCAACACAAAGTTTGACTTAATTATTTGTTAAGCATTTGAATATTAGTTATTCTTAATTCCCACTTGTGGTCCACCATTTATTGATGTGTTTCAATATTGCTAAAGTGGCCATTTGCTAGGAATATACATCAAAACTTCATTCTACTTATTTTGTGAATTAGTTCAGTGTGGTGTAATGGTTAAGGCATGGGGCTAGAAACCAGGAGAGTGTGAGTTCTAGTCCCACCTTAGGCACAAACCCAGCTGGGCAACCTGGGGCCAGTCATTCTCCCTCAGCCCTAGGATGCAGGCAAGAGCAGACCACTTCTGAAAAGTCTTGCCAAGAAAACTGCAAAAGTTTTTTAAAAATCCAGAACTTAAAAAGAAACAAACAAAAAATAAAAAGCCAATGAACGTTATATTAACTATTCCAAAGCAACTACAAATACTGTCTGTAACCAAACTATACAATTACTTTTTAAATATTATTAATAGTCAAAACCGGGAGATGGAGTGATATTACTTACTTAAGCTAAATGTTTAAGCTTTAGCTGCTCAGTGAATATTGGACTTCTGATGTCACTGAATTAAATAAATATAGTTTATAATTGTACACCTCAACAGATCTATTGAAATGCACCATTCAACAAGGCCAACTTGGATCAACCAATGCCATTTTAGAGCAACAGCTGAAGGGAGACCCTGGGAAAAAGCAGCACAAACCAAAGGGCTATTAAAAACAATGAAAACTTTTTTTGTCTGTATTCGAGACATCTTTAATTTTTCCATCATTTGTAATGACACTGTAATATGTTTACAGAAGTAGGAGCGACTCCTCCTAGGTATTCATTTGTCTTCCCCTTGGGACTACAGTAAATACAGCAAATGCACTGTGTCAGTTTTATAATAGTGAGTGTGTGCCAGAAATATTGAGCTACAACCACTAAATATTTGCTTTAAAATAATTTTAACCATCTGGACTTTTTGTTTCCCTTTCTCTTCAGGGAAAGAGTCAGAGTAAAGCAAAAGCCACTCTGCACAAACTGATTTGTGTAGGCAAACCGAAGTTACCAGATCAATAAGAAAGCAACAAGCTAAGAAGGAATGGAAAGGTCTATGAAAGATAGGCAAACTGTATTCTTAAACAAATGGGAAATTGGTATTTCTCATGACTGTAATAAGAGAAAGTGTGGTAGGTTTGTAGCTGAAATTTTGTTTGTCCTGTGTGGTGGTTTTAGAAAATGAGTTGTAGTCAGTTATGTAGAAAAGTTTTTTTTCATACTAGTAAAAATAATACCACTGTAAATATAGATGATTCCAGGCACCATGCTTCCACTGAGGATTTCAAAGGATTCATAAGATTAATGTAGCTTCATATCCTTCTATGTGGAAATAACTTAATGCCCATTTATATGGTGGTATACCATATTTCTAATTCAGCATTGTCATACAAAAGCAAAATATGTTTTGTATTTTGCTCCTTTTTTCTTTAAAAAAAACCCTCTTCAGAGAATATGGCATATTAGATAGCCCTCTGATCTCTCTCAGCTTTGTAAAGTAATGAAAAGCAGAATAAACTATAGTATCTTTCCATGTCTAGAAAGTGGGACAGCATGATTAGAAATACTGAACTTCCTACTGTGAGACAAGCCCTCAGTGAGCTGCAATACTAAATAGACTGAGTAAACACTTGGATGTATGCCATAGATTTGAATCTGTTGCAACCTTTTTGGTTTATAGGCTTTCAACTTCATTTTAGTTATCACAAATTGTCCTGTGTATTTAGTAGTCCTACCAAAGGTTTTGATTGCATTTAACTTGGGCTGAGGCCAAGTAATTATATATCTCGAGGACAACCTCCCAATTTATGTGCTAACTGAACTCCTAGGCAAAATTGTTCCTCTTTAATTGTCCAGTAATCTGAATCAAAAGAGAAAGGACAACATTGACAGCCTTTCTGATGATTTCTTAGATTCATCAGCTTTATTACTAGAAAATATAAGTGTCAGTCTTGAATAAATATAAAGATTATGTGATGACCATAAAAAGAAAACATAGTACTTTCCAAATGTTCCAGAATAAACTGTGATGTTTTTTAAAAGAAGCAACCCAGTTTTGTGGAGCACAAGAAAAATCGAGATACGGTTTCTTGCTTGTTCAAATCAAGTGACCAAAAAGCATGATATCCTGTCTGATGATCAAGTAAATGTGTGTTGTGATGTCTAGGAAAACTTTATTTGGAAAATTGTCTAATGATCATCAATTGGCCAAGAAGCTCATAGCCCAAATTCTAGCAATAATAGCAAATGGAAAGAGAGAAAAAACACAAACAAAAATATGTATGTTGCCTTCTCCTCTACCTGTAATAATAGATATGAGACAGGTAGCCTGCAGGTTCTCACAGGCAATAATTTCAGGGAGATAACTCTGTATTTGTATTATTTGTGATTTCTCCCCCAGAAATGTTAAAGCAAAAGTTGGTTTTCTTTCAGAATCATTTGGGAGGGGGATGATTTTTTTGGGGGGGAAACTAAGTTATTAACTACTTCTAAAGATATAAAGTCACCTTTGAAGATACTGACATGTATGTATTATCCATAATTTGATTTACTTATAAGAAAATGTTTGGTAGATAAATTTGAAAGGTATAACCTTATTCAATTATATTTTTGTAGTAACTTAATTTAAAATGTTTCAATGCTGTTGATCTCTAAGGACTATATATATATATATATATATATATATATATATATATATATATATATATATATATATATATATGTGTGTGTGTGTGTGTGTGTGTGTGTGTGTGTGTGTGTGTGTGTGTATATATCAGATAGTAATAAATGGCTGGAAAAAACTAAAGGAAGGCAGGGAGAAGAGAACCAAGGATCAGGAGTCACATTTTGTTACATGAAATGTTGCTTAATTATTCTCATTTTCTGAATCTAAGGAACATCACTATCTACATTCTGTACTCCTTCAAATCTATTCCTTTTTCATCCCATTTTCGTGGACTTCTGAAAACTTTTTTTTTTTTGCACACATTGACACCAGCTTTTAATTTTCATGGGTAACTTTATTTATATTCCATACATTTAAATTTATATTTTTCTCCAAATTTTCAGGAGAAAAAAACACCTTAAGGAAAGACATCGAGAAGGTACCTATTTTAATTTTTTTTCCAGACCTTCAAATATCTTCTTGTCAGCTCCTTATCAGCATCATCTCAGCAGATAAGAAATTTCAGTTGTATTTATTTGAGGAAATCCTTGCCCTGAAGACTAAAAGACAGTATAGTTTTCCCAATAATAATAGCTACTTCACAGTCCTGTTGCTTTTACCGAACCCAGCAACAACTAAGAACAAAAACAGAATATGGATAAAATAAAATTTATAAGAATATCCTACTGAGATTATTTAGAGAGAGGTAGATTTTCTAACTGCCTCTTAATATGTTAATTAATATATTCCTATTCCCAACCCTCATAATGAAATTTGAGAATGAAGCTTAAAAAAAGCATTAAAAAAATTCTTACTTCCTAGGCTTCTAGATTTATCATTATGGTATGTGTATGTGTAAATAATAATTTATAATTGCTTCTAATGTGAATTAAATTTCCATACAGGGAAACAACCTCATTTTCAATATTATTTTTGAGTGAATGTACTGGTCATAAATATTTTGCATGTATCTTCCTTAAAGAAGCATATATGTGTTATACTGCTTTTCTTCTGAAGGATTCCTTTTTTACCAGCTTTTGTGTATTTATTATCAATTTGCAAGGATGCCAGTTTAGCATTGGTGCATACAAATTAGATACCACATAGATAGGAAGGGAAATCATTTATTAACAAAATAGATCAGCTGAATAGAGCATCTCTCTCATAGCTCTCGAAGAGAGTTTTCTTATTGCTTTATATACTGTAGCATTAGCTGCATCCAATTTATTGTACATTAAGAACAATTTACTTTCATTCCATTTAAAATATTCAGGGTTTACCTCAAGATTTAAAATATGTAGCCACAAGGTAAAATGTGTGAATACGTGAGTGTGAGAGAATATAATCACTCACTCACTCACTCACTCACTCACACACACACACACACACACACACACACAGAGAGAGAGAGAGAGAGAGAGAGAGAGAGAGAGAGAGAGAGAGAGAGAGAGAAAGAAACACATAGATGAATTCCTTAGCCTTTCTTTTTAAAAAAAAGAGCTCTAAAGTTTCCATTATCCATTCTGTCAGGTAGCAAATATCTTCTCAGTGTAACTCCAGACATTAAATCTGTCAAGAGGAATGCAGTAAAATAAATGTCTGGGATACCTTCATAAACAAAAATCTTATTTCCATAATTCATACAGCTGGCTGGCATTTATTGGCACGTCAGGTGCAATGGGGACATTTCAGGAACATTAACATGTACAGCATCATTTGTCAACAAAGCAACAATGTAAGCAAATCGTTCAGAACTCATACAGATTTACAGCTTTCTCTGCCAGCTGCTAATTACGGTGTGTTCTGCCTATTTGGTAGGGGCTTTTTTTTATTGGAAAATGACAAAGGGGTTATAGTATCCCAGTTTGGAATATAGATGTGGCTTTTTAGTAATAATGTAAGTGGTAATATGACCACGCAGCTTTGGAGTTTGGATCTAGTTTCACTAGTCTTTAATTGATCCATTTTGATTGATGAAGAAGACATAGAAATTTGCAGTGGCATTTTGTTACTGATATATGTAACCACAGCAGACAAAGAAATCATATCAAAAAGAAGTTGGGGGTTTGTGTGTGTGTGTGTTGTATTAGGTATGTGTTTGTATATTTGTCTACTTATTTTTACACATCTAATACGTAGTCTAATGTGTAGTCTCTTCTCTGAGTAAATATGTGTTGATTGCACCCATGTTTATGATAAGTTATAAATTACCAATTGACAAATGGATTGGAACATGCTGCATCCATTTAAATAAATTATGAATATAAAATCTGCCACAGTTGAAAATGATACAGAGGGATCACATATAAGGAAAATGAGGATATTGGATTTGAAGGAAAATAAGGGAATTGGATTTTTTTTCAGCCATCTTCTATTGTTATGGTTTAATATTCTCCATCAATAAAGAAAATATATTGTAAAACAAATGCATGAAATAAAGAGATGTTTCCCAAAGTTGCCAAAATCCATATTGATTACTGCTTTGTTAGGATTATCAGCACTTGCGTTAAAAAAAATCTGTCAAAGCTAAATAAAAATATTTTACCAATATTTTATTTTAGATAATAGAATGCTGTTATCTAAATAAATATTCAGATACAAAATAAAATCTTAGGTAATTTTATCTATCATTTAAATATCTGAATGTAAGTATTCAAAGTAAACATTTTGACCACATAATTTAATAGGCAGCTTGATGGATTAATTACTTGCCAATTTACATATATTTTTAAACATTGTAAATTTAGATACAGGAGTATGCGGTTTAATGTAAGGAAACATTGTCTGGTGCCAATCTTATTAAAATCTTTGAAGGCCATGTTTTCTAAGGGTTTTCAAAATGTTAACTGAAAATGGGGGTGCATATCCACCTGTTCATTTCAACAGATTAATTTGAAATATAATGAAAAAGGAAAGAATATCTAAAATGTAATAAATAACTCTCTATATAAAACAGTCACACACACACACTGGACTTTTGAATTGGGTTGTATAGTACAAAGTATAATAGTAATAGCAATATAGCATAACGTAACCCTAACCCAATGCAAAATACTCTGTGTTTAAACTTGAGTGACTCTAGTGAAACATAAATTTTGAGGGAATTGTGTGAATGAGATAAGGTATAAAATAAAGTATAAAAGTAATTTAGCACTGTTTATAAACGATATAGTAGTAAATAAAGAATTTAGGGAAGTTGTTTTGAAATTTTAGAAGTAACTAAAAGAGAGGGAAGGCAATAAATACGTAGGTATACAATAACATTTATGCCATGTCTCTCTATGTCTGCTCTCATATTTCATCTTTGATTCCTGAATCATTAATAAATCGTGCCCTACTATTTTCAAATATTCAATTTGAAGGAAACTGGTGAGAGTATATTCTTTCTGTTTCTTTCCATTTCAGATTGCTACAATTAAACTTTTATTACAGTTTGCATAAAAGGTTTTTCCTTTGCTCCTCCCTTTTGCAAACTGTTTGTACATCCTGGCATCTGTTTGAGACTGTTCTTCAGCAGACGCTATTGTTAGTTTAAGGACACACTGAATTTATCCAGGATGATTAAAAGGTACCCTGGAAAGAGGGAAGAAGGCAAGTACTGGCCCTCTAGAATTTTGCTATATTTGGACACCTGTCCCGCCCTATTCCTGCTAGTCTGGGATTTGGTGGGGGAAGGCCCTCAGAGAAGAGGAGAAGGAGGAGGAGGGGGGGAGGATTTTAATGTATGATTGTTGGTATTGCATATTAGTCCTTTGTAACCTGAAGAGACTCTTCCTAAGACTATAAATTAGTATAAACAAATATAATAGAATCAGTTAAATTATTATTTATCTTGCATAGACCTTAGTATTCTGTACTTATCAGGTGTTTCAGGATTAAAAAAAGCCTTAAGATTGCAGAATGTGCACAGCAGTGAATTATGCTGCATAGCAACATAAAGGAAATGAAAAAATAAACAAAACTGTCGATAAAATTTACAATGGAATTTTAAGTAATATCTTACATACCGGAGATAACACAGAATATTGGGGAAAATAAGAGCAATAAATTATGATGTTATGCATACTTCTAAACTTTAAAAAACTTTACCTAATTTCTATAGACTTAACTATTTTATTTGTACATTGTTCTTCAGATTGCTTTCCAGATTCCATTTATATTCCCTTGTCTAATAATAATGGTTATTATCTGATATCCATATTTAATTTTATTATGTCACCATCCCTGTTAAAAAAGGATGTTCTTTTCAAACATTTTAATGCATTTATTATTTCACTGATCATCAGTTAAAGCCAATTTTCTCCTTTATTGGATCTCAATTATAAATCAACTAGTCATTGTATGGGATACTGTATATGAACATACAGTATATCATTATGATGTATCCTATAATAATGTATCTTGGGTTTGAAGACTGAAGATAGTGGTTTAAATTGCTGAGACAGAGAAAAATTGGGAACATCTGTTAATCACAGAGAAGAGTTTCAGTGAAGTTTGTCATGTGTATTTGATAGAATGAACATACTGCACCATTTTCTGTTCTCTTTTACTTGTGCAACATGCCTTTTATGTTTTTTTTTTAAAAAGAAATTTGCCCATTTATTAAGAAATGAGACTAGAAGACTCTCAGGTTAGCACCACCTTCTCCTTAGATATCAAGAGACAATAATGGCAGAGTAAAGAAAGTGAAAAATATTATATTAAATTGGTACTTGATGACACCGTCTAAGCCATTAACCCATCCTTTGAAAGGGACATAAATTGAAAAAAAGGAACATGTAAACTGAGGAATGCTTGGAATGTGATGTAATCTATATACCTGACACTAATTCATTGTATATGTATTATGATGTAGCCTACAATAATATATTCTAGATTGGAAGGCCTAAATTATTTTTTTTATTTTTTATTTTTTTTATTTTGCTTTAATTTATATGCCGCCCTTCTCCGGAGACTCAGGGCGGCTTTCAATGCGTTAAGCAATAGCCTTCATACTTTTGTATATTTGATACAAAGTCAGCTTATTGCCCCCACAATCTGGGTCCTCATTAAACCATTAAACCAAATTAGTGGTTTAGGATATGTGAAGAACAGAAAACAAAGTCTGGTGAAGTTATTAAAGGCATCAGGCTAGAAACTAGGAGACTGTAAATTCTAGTCTCAATTTAGGCACAAAGCCAATTTAGCCACTCAATCTCTCATAGCCATAGGAAGCAGACAAGGGCAAACCACTTCTGAAAATTCTTGCCAAGAAACTGGAGTGATTTATCCAGGCAGTCATCAGGAATCAAGACTGATTCAAGGCCACCAAAAAACTCACTACCGATACCAACAATAATGTAGAGTGTATGTGTTTACCACCTCTTCACAGCATTTATTTCATATAGTCAAACCAAATAATAAAAACTCAACATTTTCTCTCTCTATGTATGTATTCATTTAATGTATTTGCCATTTAGCTCACTATCGCATGACTTTTTACCATCTTCATGTGTGCCCATCCATATTTTCAGGTCTTTAACCCAGGTCCTTCTGTAAGTATCACTATCAGCTAAACTACTGTCAGAAGATACCAAAGAAAGAAAATAACCTAGCAGTGGCATTCTGCCTGGAGAAAGACCCATTCTTGGTGGAAGCCTTTTCTAATTTTAATTTTATAATAGGGCAAATATCTTACTTATTTATTTTCATTACATAGCTTTGCCAAAGAAAACAACCTGGTAATTTCTAGTCATTTTTGTATTGTAATTTTCACAATCTCTTGTTGCTGACATTGCTGGCAGGAGCTACTGAAAGTCCAATCCCCAAACTTCTGAAGTACATGAAATTGTCTGCAAATCCTTATGTTATCACTATTGAGTTATAGCATCCATTTTATTTAATGGGATATTTGTCATCAAAATTTCCTCTGCCTTCAAAAAACAAAAATCTTCATTGTATCATGTTTCCTAAAAACACTGCTATTCCACAAATTGTCAAAGGGCTTCATGAGAGTAGTTCACATATTGCTCCATTCCACTATTTTTATCAAATGGATTGCTTAATCTCATAATTTATTTTAGCATCAAAGTTATGTTGAAATGGTGGGATCCAATCTGATTTTCCATTTCCTTGTATCTTTTTAATCCACCATCTGCAAAAATCCAGATTCAATGTAGTAGGGATAAGGGATCCATGGGAAGAAACAATGTTAAGGAGAACTTCAATTTTAGCATGTGGAAAACCAGACTTTTTCCAAAGAATTAGTATTGGGATTTTAATTCATATTCTAATATATAGCACGTTCTAAAACAAATAGTGTACATGCTCTCAGGATGTTGGGAGCAGGCTGTATATCTTTTTGCCTTTGCTTCATGGTTGTTTTCATAAATTTTACCTGTCTTCTTTTGCAATATTCCATTATCTATATTTTCAAAGATCCCCCTTATAGATCATCGCTATTTCCCCATGTTAACACAATTTGTAAATATTAAAAAGTGGAAATCTCCAGCGATCTTTTGAAGCCACTGACCTAGTGATTGAAGTTCAGCCACAGAGCAGTTATGAAAATTCTGCATTCAGAGTGTCATAATTATCCTCAATTTTTGGACAGGCGAAGAAAAGCTGTACAAAAATCCTGATAATTCCTGCCAACAGGGCTAGGGAAGGAGTTGCCCTTCCCAGCTAACAACATATGGTTGGAAATTTCTCTTTAAATTGTAAATACTGATTCCACTTTCACTATCAGCAAACCATAAACTAAAGCATATATAGAAATAACCCAGTTCCTACCATTCTCCATCAAATGGTGCTTCATGAAAACAGATACTCCTTCTTTCTGTTCTTTGCTTTACTTTTTTAAAATCTAATTTATTTTTCTTCTAGTACTTTCTTAATTAGTTCCAATGCACAATCAGGGCATTTTAGGAGACTGTCTTAAATTCTAGGGTTCATCCTGAAATAGTCAAAGTAAAGCACATCTGTACACATACAGCCTTCCTTTTCTGCAGCACTGAAAACTAATAAGAGCTGGTTACTCTTGAGTATGAACTCAAGCAGAAATTCAGCCATATTTTTCTTTTCTTTCTGACAAGGCAAAACTAACTTTCCTGGCCTCATACCTGTCAATGACCAAAACAAGTAACAACCAACTGGCATCTTACTTTTCTTACTTTTACTGCTGTTTCTCCTTATATCTTCATTTTAGTTGAGCTCACAGAGAAGTAGACAGAGTTAGCCAATACTAGCAGCATTTGATTTGCATGAAACACGTTGACAACGGGCGTTGAAGAAGAAAGTTAAGGGGGGGGGGGGGGAATCATCAAATGCACTTAAAAGAATACATTTTATCTCCATTTCTTATGTACGATACAATTTTAATTTTGGTGTCACCATAATTCTCGAGATGTCAAAAATACAGAGCAATATAAACCAATATGACAGGCAATTTATTTGTCATCCATCTTCTCGGTTTCTGCTCTAGCTGCCATCAACACACATAGTATAAGAGAAAAAAAACCCGAGGACAGGGACAGAGAAATTTTGAAATGTTTGGAAGGTGTGGCTTTTTAGATGCAGCCTCTGAAATATGTGACAGATCCAGCTAAAACTGGACAGTTGGAGGATAAGATTATCTGTTTTCTGTGCTTCTGATTTAATAACATGTTTTCTCTTTTCCATAGTTCTAATGCTCAAAATAAATGCTCAAAGTGCTAACCATTAAAAGATTTATGTAAATAGATTTAGGATGAAATACATTTCAAGCAGCAGAGATTGCCTGGCACAATTATTTCTTTGTAAAGTGAGTGCTACACCTATCATCTGTCACTGGCAGAAAAGTAGCACTTTTACCTTAGCACTGCCTAAACACTAAGGCAGAGTAGTCTTCTGGATGCCACCCAAGAAACAATCTTACAATGGATCTGTCAGCAGGAGGTGGCTGTATCTGTGGAGGAAATAGAGCCGCAAAGTGCTACTTTACGCAGGATAGTCCTCATTTTAATAGGATGCCAGAAAATGCATCAGATTGAATCAGCTGAGAAAATCTGACAAAAAGGGGAAGGGGTGGCTTTTAGACATTTGGGGAGCAGACTGCTTGCAATTTTAACCTGTATGCATCCCTTGCCTTGTCAGAAAGGTAATCGTAGGATGCTTTATTATCTTGTGACCCCTTGGAGGCTGACAGAGCTGTAGGGTGGATTCTACAATGCAGCTCTACAGAATCAAATATCTATAGATTTGAAGGCTTATTTGATAAGCAAGCCAAATATTGCTTATTGATATAGTCCAGTTTGTTGAGGTAGTCAATTGTGTACCAGTGGATAGAAAAAGAATGAATTAGCTCCAGGCAGGCAGTAGGCCTCACTCAGTGAGTCATGTCATGTGAAGGAGATTTCTGATATTCTTTATCTCCATGCACAGCCTGCGAAACAAGAGCACTACTGTCTTCTGCTGGCACAGGGAGTTACCTCGGGCTATGCTGGAAAATGCTTCCCCTGCCCCTATTTTTAGACCTGACTCATTCTGAGCCATTAAATGAAATGTATTATTGAGAATACAGGCACCACTTTGTTGTCATCCTCATGAGAAAGCAACACTATAACCTGTTTGGATACAGCTGCAGACCACCTGTAGGGAAAGTCAAATTAGGGAGAGACCCTACTGTTTTCTGCATTAATGCTTTTTTTGTATTGTTGTTTGACTTTTCTTCCCCTTCTCCGTATCTTTCTCAACTGAGGACACAGGGAGCATATTTTAAGACCTTCTGTCCCTTTAAGGCATCTTCTGATTGAAAGAACTACTGAATTTGAAAGGCTATAATAACTCCCCAGATGCAAAGAGAAAGAGAGAGGAGGAGGGGGGAAGACCTGTTAGTGAATTTTCATTTTTGTTTTCTTTTGGACTTCTCTTCTTTGGATAAACTCTTAGAAGGCACACATAGCTCTTGAAAGGCAATTGAAAAAGTTTATATAGAGGGTCAGGGAAAACACTGCCTTTTAAGAATAACAGCAAATCTTATTATAACTGTTTTATCAGTCTCATATAGAAAACCTCCAGGGGTGGAACAGTGAGTTGTGCAGTGCCACATTACTTGCATATAAAAGACAAGTAGGAATGTAACCAGTATTCTTATATATTACATGATAGATGGTTATTCATGCTTGGGGAGACGGGCATTTGAAAGCACTGCTTTTTCATAGCACTTTTAATAAGCAATGTATTTGATAAGCATGATTTCATTCCCATTTGCAATGGACCTTTATTGTATCAATTTTGCAGTTTAGAGAAGTTTTTAAAATGTGTCTTGCCCAAGGCCACTTAGTGAGAGCACAGTAGAATTTAAACTGAGGTCATGCTGGTTTAGCTTCCACATGTATTGTATACCATTAGAATTGGAGAAGCTGATATCTATTGCTTAAGTATTCCCAGGGTAGCATAATCTGGGAGTACAGTATGCAACTCTCAAAAAATTGTGCCAAATAATCTTAAGTAAAGTTAACCTGTGCTAATGATATATTCCATTAATGTTAATGCAACTCAGTGAAAATATGCTCTGATTAAATTAAGGGCCTTTTCATATCAATGGTCTTTGGTATCACAGTGCAGCAAGAACATGGTATCTATGAACTATTGAACTATCTTATCAAACTTTCCTATTACCTTACATTTCTTTAAAGATAAGCCACTTAGGGGAAGATGAGCAAGGATAACCATGGAACTCAGAACATCATTGGTTTAGGAAAAAGAGAAATTGGTGAAAATCCCAATGAAAAATTCATTGTACATATTAAATACAGTAATTTATATTGTGTAAGATAAATTTACCAAAAAAAAAAAAATCCAGTTAGATTTAAGTACTAATTGCTGCTAAAGTAGAAGAAATATAGTATGACTCTTCTATTCAGAATTTCTCTTGGATTGACTAATTATATGGATTGGTTAAATACAGCTTTACTAGCTGGAAAAGTTTCAAAGTTCAGTTGCATGAAAAGTATGTGTAGCTGAAATATCTATAATTGTTCCCCATATTTACACACTCTCACAGTTTTTACAAAGCATATTTTCTAAGATACCTATAGTGGCATCAGTCATCCATCTGTTACTGTTTGTTTTTTTTAAAAAAAAAAACAGTCATTCTGCTTTTACTGTTGATATCTGCTTTACTATTTATAAAGACTATGTCATAAAACGTTACTGGTGGTGGTGAAGATGAGGAGTAAAATCATTGAATTGATCAATTTGATTTGATACTTTTTTGTTAACAAACAAAAATGGCAAACAAATCAAGCTATAATCTCATCTTGCTGTTTTTATATGCCTTTGAAGGATTTCCTGAGCTAACTTTGAGGTGAAAATAACAGCAAGAGAGCATTTCAAAGGTCAAGGTTTGCATTGTTCTGTTGACAGAATCCTCATTGAATTAACAAAGAGATTTTTAGTGTAGTGACAGGCAGGACCCAGAAAATGCACACTTTGCTCAAATGCTCAACAAGACATAGTGAAATTTTCACTTTGGGATAGTTGGCAGTAGATTAAATAGATGAAGGAAAGGATTCAAGGGTATGTGCTAGGTCTCTAGTCAAATGCTATATTATACAGTTCTAACCATAGAAATTAAGGAACAACCCCATTTATTTTAATATGATATACTTCTTAGGTTGCATCATAGTCACCATGATTTTGCACGTGATCCCGTTCAATTCTGTTAAAAGTACTTTACCTACATGGAGCCATACAGAGGCTCTCAGATCTAATGTTCTGTTAATAATCTTATAAGCCATTCTGATAAACAGGCTCAGTTTGTTCTTTGTAAAT
This sequence comes from Arizona elegans, assembly GCA_022577455.1. NCBI lineage: Eukaryota > Metazoa > Chordata > Lepidosauria > Squamata > Colubridae > Arizona > Arizona elegans. The sequence goes on from JAKOOJ010000001.1 coordinate 117,874,858, forward strand.
TAATGAGTTATTTTCTGTCTGTCAAGATACAATTAACTTACAATATGCTTTAAAGCACTTAATGAATTATACAATAATGATGAATTAACGCAAATCAATGAAACACAATTCAGATAGACAGAATCATATATCGTTCGTGTGTTATACTAGTCAGTCAACGTAAAAGCCTCTTGTGGGAGGGAGAATTTAGCTCTAAACCCTAAACCCACTAAATCAGACAGCATGCTCTTTTAATAAATCCAGTATAAAAATGTGCATAATTCCAAAGAGATCACATTTCACATAATTAAAAGCAAGTGTTATATAAAGTATATGTTGTCTTATACTACAAATATCAAAAAGACTGCAAAGCATTAGCGCTAGCCATTTTGTGCAGATTTCTCTTTTTCAGGCTGATGATTACAGATCTATTTGACTTCTGCAAATTGCCCATTCTTGTCTTAATGTTTGATAGAAAGCAAGCATTGGAGCAAAGCATGAATGGAAGAGAACTTTTTTGGTGTGGGGGGGAAAAAACACCATGTGGCCAAACAGCCTTTAGAAGTCCTAATTTAGCTTGTGTGTTCTAGGAACCAGTCTTGGAATGTGGTCTTGCCGTCTCAAAGGCTATCTGCCATAGCTTCCCAGAATCTATTATGCCTGGAGGATACCACGGAAACAAGGGCAGCCTTGTTAACAAGTAGAAAAGTCTCAAAAACCCCAAACAGGATCCTGATATAAATTATCATTTAGATGCACAGAGCCATGTTCATAGCCACACTAATGTAATTCATTTACATCCAGCCATTACTTATCTTCACCAGCGCTACGAAGTTCAGGAATGCCTTGTGCCTTATGCCTTGTGACTCCTGAGGTTAGGGAAGAATGACATCACTGAATTTAAGCACATTACCATGCTGACATTGTGGCACCTTGTTTTCTTGCTGCCAGATAGTGCTGGGATTGTTTTCTACCCCCTGTCCTTCTTAAGAATACCTTTTTCTATCCTTTCATGCAGCTGCTGTGAGAAGGGTTGCAAATGTCACTTCAACTAATGATGAATGATGCTTGACCCTGAGACCGGTTATCCTGAATTTAATGCAACACTAGATTAATATGAAAGATCTTGCTTAGAAAGGCTTCAGCTATTATGAACACCACGGAAATGATAACACATTAAGCAGTAGGAACTAATCCTCCCACTTTTCCATGCTTTTCACATTCGGATGACATTATTTTCTCAAAATTTTAGTCCATTTTAAGGACTAAAACATTCTTGCGAAGCAAATTATTAGTTAGGGCTAATGGATTACTGGAATTGCCACTTTCCTGCAAACTTTCTTGATTTTGTATACATATAATTAATAGCATAAATCAATATATGGAGGGTAGGTAACAACAAGAAGGGGGATGCAGAAATTTTCAACCAATGAACTTCTAGTATTTTTATTTTGAAAACAATGTTCAGAGTCATACGTTTTAATCTTATCATGTTAGCGTAGTCATAGATTGTACTTTTTTTAAAAAAAATGAATGAAGTGCTTCATAGACAGCTAATACATAAATAACCCGGCTGGTGATTTCACAACCATCAGAATCAACACCTGTTTTGATTAGCATTCAGATTTGTTCTTTTATAAAGAATGATAATCCTGTTGCAGTTACATTACAGTTTTAAAGCTTTGAATTTCCATCTGTACCCTATATTATGATGTTCCAGGATTGTTATGAGTTAATTATGTTAACTTTGGAAACATTGCTTGCATTTAGAATGAAAAACTTCAGCTTGAATAGACAGAAAAGCAGATGCTATCTTTCTTTCAACTGCTTTGTTGTCTGCTTGCCTCAAAACTTAGAATTCTGTATCCCAAAGAAAACATAAATCCCCAGTTCGGATTTAATATTACCAAATGCAATTACACATTCAGTCTCTTCAAATGCTGATCAATCAGTATTGAGATCTATACATGTCCCTGTTAAAATCCATCAGTAGGTGGGAGAATTGCCCACTAAAATTGAGAAAGGCAGTTTCTTTGTCTTATAATATAAAAGTCAGATATGCATAATCTATTGAAAAGCTGATGCTTCCTTGTGCCAGTTTTTATGTATCTCTTACATTTTTCATAATGGAAATAATGTCACAATTTCAATTCTATTGGTTTATAAATGATCCTAGTAACACAATCTACATTTGGCTTTAAATTTTCATGTTTGTATGTGTGGATAGATAGATAGATAGATAGATAGATAGATAGATAGATAGATAGATATAGAGATAGACAGACAGACAGACAGACAGACAGACACCATCAGAATATGTCCATTTCCTTTTCATATAAGAAATAAAAATATAATGTGGTGTGAGAGATAAATTTGATGAGTCCAAATTTGTGGTAGGAATTACAACTTTAGAAAATATGCATAAGATTGTTATATAAAAAATATCCATCCAAAATATATACGAAAAGAAAAAAAATATTACAAAAACAAGAGGAATTCCTTGCAAGCCTCTGGATGTTTTTGAAATAAATGTGCACAAAACCTTTAGTACAAAGGGTTTATTTTTTAATCCATAACCTCAAATTAATGTCAAACCTGCCTTAATAAATGTATGAATGAGAAATTTGAGTGGAACCAAAACTGACGGATTTACCATCCTATATAAGTTATGAAATAAAGCATCTTATAGATGCTCTCTTGCTACAATATTAATAAACAAGCATGGGTTTGCATAATCATTTTTATTGGGGGGAAAAACAAAGAAAATGGTATTCTGGTTTTAGTCTTGTAAATACCAAAGTGAAATAGTGAAAATAGGCAACATTAGTCTTCTGAAAATAATTCCATATACTATGCAAATACTAAGTATTTATCTTGGAAGGCAATGGCTTTGAAAAATTAAAAACCTGGTCAATAGAAGTACCATTGACTTATGAAGATTAATGGACAAGAGATAGGTAGGAATCAACAGTGAACAGTAATGCCTGAATTAATTTCTTCAGATTTTTTAAAAATCAGGCTACTATCGACATATTTATAGAAAGAATCTTAGCAATTTCTTACTTGTTCCTGAACTAGGGGGCAGTAATTAATTTAAAAAATAATATATTTTGGTCCAATATCTGGTCCATTTCAGTATTAGCAGTACTGGCTGCCCTCAGTTTCATATTCAGTATGTGAAATTATAGCTATTTTATGTTTTTAACTATTGTTTTACCTCTAAAATCATGACATTGAAATGAGTTGCTTATAAAATGAAACAATTGAATGGTTTGAGAGCATAAGATGCACTACAGGCAAATAGTCTGTTTTTCTTTATTTTACAACATTCCAAAAATGTGTGTATGTATATATATTTGTATGCATATATATATATATATATATGTATATATGATTTTTGATTTTTTTACTTTTTAGAGTTAATTCAGAAATTTGCAACACTCTTATGATAGTGGGTAATTATTATTCTATCACCTTAATTTATTGAGCAGGAATGGATCAATTAATTAATTAATTAATTGTTATGTGAAACTTCACTTATGAGTTATAACTGAAGTATGGTACAAATGTATATTGTTGTACAATTACATGAGGGACAGAGTTTGTGTGGTGACACACATTGTTTGTGCTCTTGCCTCCCTCTCTACTATGGATGCCTGTGCTGGTGATGGCTCATCTTCATGGACTTTATGGTAGCAGTTTTCATAATAACATATCAGGAAATGCCCTTAAAAGATATAGAAAGAGCTTTGTAATCCATTTTACTATTTTTCACAGATCATTGGAGACAAATCTTGGTGAAACCTATGCTTCTAGATAGTTAAGCATATAAGTAACGTGTAAGGAATTTCTGTGTTTGAATTCTTCAAATGTACTTGGTTTGATGAATCCAACAAAGAAAAGCTGCACAAACTTTGTTCAGTCTCAAAAACCATTTTTGATACAATGATTACTTCCTAAAAGAAATACACCTGTTAGGGTTTTGTTTGATATACTATGATATTAGAAATGGCAATATGGGAACTAGCAGTTCAACCATGAAAGCTTAATAGTAGAAGATTGTGATTAATCCTCAAGAGTTTATACCTGAATATTTTCTCCCTAATTCTCATGGTGGCTCTATACAATGAAATTTATTGAACAAAAATTGTTATGTATTGATACTTTTGAGCGGGAGATTCAAACCTGCATTCGTTTCTGATTGGCTGACAGTCCCTCCTGGATTGTATATAAGGAGGACTGCAGCCCCTGAGTTTTCGCTGAAGTCTCACTGTATATTAAAGAGCTGTTGTCACTTGCTTGCTTGTGCCTCTCGTTATTCCCGAACCACTTCATTGGCGACGAAGGTGGGATTGAGGCTACAAGAAGCCAACCAGTGAGACCACGAGCTTCAGCTAGGCGACGAGGCGAACCACAGGAGACATACCGGACATGTCTGCCTACGTTCCGCCCAAGCCTTTTGATCCGACCCGCGAAAAATGGGTCTCGTACCTAACGAGGTTTGAATGCTCGCTAGAAGCCAGCGACATGCAGGGCCTCTCGGCTAATCGAAAGAGAGCCCTATTCCTAAGCCACTGCGGACCGGACGTGTTCGAGATGGCCGAGTCACTGTGTGAGCCAACGCCGGTTCAAACAGTCTCCTGGGACACCCTGATGGCAACTCTCCGGGCTCACTACGCTCCCGTCCCCTCCAAGTTCGTGCAGCGATACCAACTGAGGCAGCGCGTTCAACGAGAGGGAGAGCCGGTCAGCGCGTACATGGCCAGCCTGAGAAAAGCCGCAACTCATTGCGACTACAGGGACTTGGACGATGCGTTGCTTGAGCAACTGATCTGTGGTGTTCGGGACATTAGGCTGCAACGGCGTCTGCTCGCCAAGCCTGATTTGACGCTTGCCGGAGCCCTTGACGAGGCCAGGGCTCACGAAGCCTCCACAAAGGCCGCTGAAACGCTGCAGCGTCCGCTGACCAGCAAAGACAGCCCCAAGTCTGCCCCGGTGCACAGAGAAGACGCCGGATCCAGCTCGGAGTCCGAGTCGGATGAGGACGTCTTCCGAACGGAGCACCAGAGAAAAGACACTGGCAGCCCCCGGCGAAGCTGTCCCAGCTGTGGCGGGCACCATGATAGACTGTCCTGCAAATACAGAGAGGCTATTTGCAGGCGTTGCGGAAAGAAAGGGCACTTGGCGCGAGTCTGCAGAGCCATTCTGCCCAGAAGACACAAACCACGTGAGCGCCGCAGCCAACCGGAACCAGCGCGCCAGAAGCAGCCAACGAGAGAAGGCGGCGCGAAAAAATGGCGCGAATTTGAACCGCGAGATGGCCGCAGCATACACATCGACCAGGCCAGCACGACGGTCGAGGACAAAGTCAGCACGGTGGTCGAGATCAATGGAAGGCCGTGCTCGATGGAGATCGACACCGGATCAGCTCTCTCCATCATGTCGTGGACGACCCTAAAGACCCTCCTGCCGTCGTTCCGGAAGGATCAACTCTCCAGACAGAGACTACGCATCCTAGACTACCAGGGGAACCGAGTCCCCCTCGAAGGCGTGGGCACGTTCCGGGTCACCTACGGAGACTACGAAAGAGACCTGCCGCTGACCATCGTCACGAAGCAGCTTCCGAGCCTCCTGGGCATGGGGTGGTTCCGAGCCCTTGGCATGGGTTTCACCGGCGTCCACCTGATGTCCAAGTCAACCCTGAAAGACAGCCTCCTGTCCGAGTTCCAGGACGTTTTCGGGGACACGTTGGGCAAGTATGTGGGGACCCCTATTTCACTAAACTTAGACCCCAACGTAGCCCAAGTAAGACTGAAGGCCAGACAAGTGCCGTTCGCATTGAAACCAAAGATCGATGCAGAACTGGACAAACTGATTAAGCAAGGGGTGTTGGTTCCCGTTGACCATGCTAAGTGGGAGACCCCCATAATCACCCCAGTTAAGTCCGACGGCTCAATCAGAATTTGCGCCGACTACAAGTGCACGATCAACAAGGCTTTGCAGCCGAGCGCCTATCCGGTGCCGATCGTGCACCATCTACTACACTCCCTGGGCCCCGGAAAAAATTTTGCCAAATTAGACCTGGCCCAAGCCTACCAACAGTTACCGGTCGACGACGCCACGGCAGAGGCGCAAACGATTGTGACTCATAGGGGTGCATTTAAATGCACCAGGCTCCAATTTGGGGTGAGCGTCGCACCCGGCTTATTTCAAAGCACCATGGAGCGCCTGTTGCAAGGACTTCCGGGAGTGGTGCCCTATTTCGATGACGTCTTAGTCAGCGCCCAAGACGAACACCAGCTAGGGGACAGGGTACGGAACGTCCTGTCCAGATTCAGAGAAGCGGGACTAAGACTTAAAAAGAACAAGTGCAGGATAGCGGTCCCCTCTGTAGAATTTCTGGGGTACAGGGTGGACGGCACAGGCATCCACCCTACCGAAAGCAAGGTGAGAGCCATCAAGAGCGCACCAGCCCCCAAATCCAAAGCTGAGCTCCAAGCCTTCCTTGAACTGCTCAATTTCTACTCAATGTTCCTAAAGGATAAAGCCACGGTCGCAGATCCCCTTCACAAACTGTTAGGGAAGAATGTACCATGGGTCTGGGGGAAACCGCAAGCAGCCGCTTTCGAGGCAGTAAAAAGGCTCCTATCTGAGGACAGTTTCCTGATCCAGTACAATGCAGAGCTGCCGCTCGTCTTAGTTTGCGACGCCTCCCCCGTAGGAGTTGGTGCCGTCCTAGGCCATAGACTGCCGAACGGCCTAGAGGCGCCCATTGCTTTCTACTCCCGAACTCTGTCCAGCACAGAATGAAACTATAGCCAATTGGACAGAGAGGCTCTGGCTGCGATTGCGGGGGTTAAGAAGTTCCACGAATACCTCTATGGCCGAAAATTCGAACTTGTGACTGACCATAGACCGTTGCTAGGACTGCTAGCAGGCGACAGGCCAACCCCCGCTGCCCTCTCCCCCCGTTTGACTAGGTGGGCGATTTTCTTATCGGCCTACTCGTACCAGCTCGTCCACCGGCCTGGGCGAACCCTGGGTCATGCGGATGCCCTTAGCCGTTGCCCCCTTCCCGACCTGCTGGACAACCCAACGCCGGAAGCCTCCGTCCTCTTGTTGGACACGTTAACTTTGGGGCCCATCTCCTCCGGCGAGGTGGCGAAGGCATCAAATAGAGACCCTGTTATCCGGACTGTTATGGGTTGGGTTTTGAAAGGGTGGCCGGACAAGGTGGTAGGGGAAGAGTACCAAGGTTTTGCCAACAAACGAAATGAACTGTTTATGCAAGGGGGGTGCTTACTGTGGGGTGACAGAGTGGTAATTCCAACGAAACTACGGGATAGGGTTTTAGAGCTATTGCACGAAGGGCACCCGGGCATCGTTAGGATGAAGTGTTTAGCCCGCAGCTATGTCTGGTGGCCCAACATGGACCAGGTCATTTCCGAGTGGGTGGGGAAGTGCAGACCCTGCCAGGAGTCTCGCCCCGATCCCCCAGTAGCGCCCATCCGAGAGTGGGAGAAACCAAAAGGCCCATGGGGGAGGATCCACATTGATTTTGCCGGCCCGTTCCATGGCCAAACGTTTTTAATAGTAGTGGATGCCTTCTCAAAATGGCTTGAAATTGTATTAATGCCATCCACAACGGCCGAAGCCGTTATCAAGGCCCTGAGAAAGTTGTTTGCCACCCACGGCCTGCCGGATACCTTGGTATCGGACAACGGGCCTCAATTTACAGCAACCCTTTTCGAAGGTTACTTGGCCGGCCTGGGAATCCGCCATGCCCTATCAGCCCCTTTTCACCCGGCTTCCAACGGATTGGCTGAACGATTTGTCAGGACAGCCAAGGAAGCACTGTCCAGATTAGACAATGGGGACTGGCAGGCCAGGATAGATCAATTCCTTGCAGTTCAGCATGCATCACCATGCACAGCAACAGGGAGAAGCCCAGCAGAGCTCCTCATGGGGAGAAAGCTCCGGTGCGTGTTGGACAGGCTTCACCCTAACTACTCGCACGAAAACTTTAAGGGAGAGACCTGTGGTTTAAGGCAGTTTCAGGTCGGGTCCCCGGTGTTCGCTCGTAATTATGCCAGCGGTCCTCTGTGGGTTGCAGGAACCATAGTGGGGATAATGGGCCCAAAATCATACACGGTGGACGTGGGGGTAGATAGACTCTGGAAGCGCCACATAGACCAACTTAGGAAACGGGTGGTTGGCGAGGCAAACATCAACTCAGACATGTCCGAGCCTAACTATGACCACTTCTCCAAAACAGCTAACTCAAGCCCGGGGCCGCGAGAATACTTAGCTGACAAGCCCTGGTTCCAGCGCCGCCCCAGCGAGTCGCCACTCCCAGCCAGGAATAATCACGCCCCGGACAAAATCCAGGAGGTTCCATTGGCGGAGCCGGGAGAGACAAAGAGTCCCTCCGACCAGCTCGACGCCCCACCAGACTCTGAACTGCGCAGGTCAACTAGGGCGAGAACTCGTCCTAAGCACCTGCGAGATTTTGTCTGTACATATGTTAATTTTTGAGTGTTAGTGCCTTCTGGGAAGGGAGGGGTGTTATGTATTGATACTTTTGAGCGGGAGATTCAAACCTGCATTCGTTTCTGATTGGCTGACAGTCCCTCCTGGATTGTATATAAGGAGGACTGCAGCCCCTGAGTTTTCGCTGAAGTCTCACTGTATATTAAAGAGCTGTTGTCACTTGCTTGCTTGTGCCTCTCGTTATTCCCGAACCACTTCAAAAATGTTCCATAATATTAAGAGCAGAGATAGCTAAATTCCTTTCATAACACTAAGAAATGAAAACAGTTTTATACATAATCTTTCAGTGTGCTGTCAGCTTTGGAAGCCATATTAGCACCAGAAGCTTCCACTGCCAACTCCATGTGCCTGGAAAAGTAGGAGGGGGGATTTAGGAGAATGAATTGGAAGCCATATTAGCACCAGAAGCTTCCATACTGTCATGTGCATCATTTAGATCAGGGCTGTCAAACTTCTGGCCCATGGGCCAGATGCATCATGTGCTGGCCAGGCCACACCCAGTTTAGCAAAGGGGAAAAAAGTCCCGCTATATCACATGACACCGCCATGATGACATTAGTTTGACACCCCTGATTTAGATGGACAACATTGAGTATTTTTCTTAGGGCTTTCTGAATTTTTGAGAAGACACACCTAGGATTTGTATGATTTCACCCTAACTTAAAGGTCTCTCATGCAGGGGAGTTGCATGGCAAGGCTATTTGAAGGTATAGGTACCAGATGCAAATGCAAATTAATCCCACTTTCCCGAATAGTGAAAAGAGACCTTGGATTTGGGGAAGAATTTCTCATGCTTTTCTGAAGCTTCTAGATATGCAGCTAGAAAAGGCCCCCCAAAAAAGTATGCATTGTATTTCTATCTGGCTGCTGTGCGGCTTCAAAATATTATTGTGGCCCTTTTAATTAATTTCCTCTCTAACTTCTGAGTCTCATAGCTTCACACACATCTCTGTATGATCTCATAGCATTCTTCAGATTCTGCTCCAGATAGGCAGAAATTCACTGGAAGTGCTTTCCGAAATGAGAGCAGACAAATTGCAGATTTCCACCCCCTAATCTCTTCTCATTTACACCTTTCAGAATGTGGACTGTGTGCACCAAATTGCTTATCTTCAAATACTATAAAATACTCATTATGTAATTAATGTTTAGATTTCTATCTCCATCTTTCTCCAGGAGCTTAAAACAGCTTACATGGGGATTTCTTTCATTTTATCCCTTTAACAACAAACGTGTAAAATAGGTTGAGTTTCACTCTGAGTGACTCAGAATGTTTCCATGTGTAAATTAAAAGCTAGTATTCTCTGTTTTGGATCATCACCCTAGCCATATCTTACTGGTTTGCTATTCAGCTTCCAGAGCAATCAATTAGTGTTACTTCAGATTCCCATTTCCCCCCCTTTTTTAAGAGTGAGTTGTATACTTTCAAGAAGGAAAATATAGGCAGGCATTGTTCTGCCCATTTTGTAACAAAAACCTATCATTGTGTTTCATTGTTTTCAACCAATGAATGAACAATGCAAGCAGCGGCTGATATGCATACTGTCTGAAGGAAGACTTTTTTTCAAATAATAATAATAATCTTCCTTATTTTTTAAAAAAAAAATCCAGAAATCTACAGCTTTGATATAACTGTGGAAATTTGAACTCATTCAACGTTGCCATTGTTCAAGATGGAATTCTGCTCTTTCAACTAGCACTTTACAATTACCAGTGGAATGCATATCCTCTTCTCAGAAAAGATCAAGCCAAAAAACAGAGTTGTGTAGTTCTGCCTTTTTAACTCTAACTGCTCTTTTTACAAAACAGCTGGTATACTTTTCTTTTATATTTCTTCTATTTTGAACACATCTGAAGGAGCTCCTTATGTTGTTTGCTGTATTCTCTGCTAAAATCATTTAAAAAAAAATTGGGTTTCTCTGCAAATTCCTAGATACACTCTTCCTTACTGACCTGTTCTTCCTTTGGCCTCTTCTATGCACCTTTGCTATTGTCATATTTTCACTATTTTTGTGTGTGAAATTACACTGACTTTTTCCCCTTCTGTTGTCTGGCTTTTCACATTTTGAAACTGTTGAAGTTACATAGATGTTAGACTATGCTCAGTTTTAGTTTCCCTCCAACATTACATTGTCACTTTTGTAGAAAATTCCCACTACTTTAACTTTCTCTACTCAATGTTCCCTGTTAGCTAAGGGTATTTAATTCCCTCATGTTTTCTTTTTACTTCTGGAGGACAGCAAAACACCCAAGAATTTTCTGGAAGGATCTTGTTCAACAGACTTTGTTTCTAGGAGATGTCAGCAAAGTTAAAATCTATCAAGTTCTTGGGGGAAAAAAATCATCCACATATTCTTAGTTTTCTGGTCAGTAGTGGATATGAAAAATGGTGATGTCTTAATTTATTTATTTTAATCCAAATACTCTTGATAATCAAATCTATTCCTTTATTTCTTGAATTTTTGAGTAGATATGATCAACTTTTTTATACTGAAGTGCCACTTCTGTGTTTCCTATAGTCTGGCATTAACGTTTAAAAAAACTGGGATTTTATACAAAGTCATAACCACTCTTTTGATTTATTTTTTTTTAATCTCTCACTGTGGACACCTGTGATGTCACCGAAATTCTTTTCTTCTTGGCTGTGTCACTAGTATTCTGTGTTTAATTATCTGTCTTCTGACTTTTCTCCTTTCTTCCTAGCACTCAGTCAGTTTGGCTAAGCAAGGGGAATTAAAATTCTAACTTTTAGTTTTAGATCAAAATCAATCCGAATAATATATATACCTGGAAGAAAGTCATGATGAATTCTATGGGGTTTCTGTACAGTAAATATCCAAAGGTTACCTAAACATCCCTCCTTCAAAGAATGCAAGATTGCAAGCACATTTCACCTGGGATTAAAATTAAAATATGATACATTTAATTTGATTGGTCTTTGATTTTTGATTGATTTTTGAGTAAATGAACCATGTCTCCCTCCCTCCCTCCGTCCCTCCCTCCTTCCCCCCCTCTCTCTCTCTTCCCCCCTCTCTCTCCAGCCAATATGCAGACAACCTGGGAAGGAAAAGTATAGAGAAACTTTTAACCCCTTCCCTCCATATAATGGTCATCTTTCCAGCCTACATCTGGTAGCCCAAACTATTGGTAGAAACCATTTTTTAAAATTTTTATTTTAATTTCCATACCTATATTTCTCCTTCCAAGACAGTAGTCCAATATTCTAGGGAAATTGTTTTTAAGATAATTACAGGGACAACTATATTATACCATTAGTCAGTAATTCATTCACATTAAATGAGCAGTTTTTGTTGTTGTAGCTTTAAATGCCGTTATATTTTTATTGTTAATCAAAAAGTCCCCCTTTTCTAAAGTGCCATTAATCAAAATCAAAGCAAAACTTAAAAGTTTGTTTTCTCTAAAAATATTAGTTGTTAACTGAGAGAAATACTCTCAGTTTTTAAATTGCTACATTTCGGCCAAATCTCAACTATTCTGTCCCTGATATGGCCTCTTGGTAGTAGATACCCTCAACTGCATGATTTCCTAAATTCATGAACATAAAATATTTTCAATTTTTATGGGCAATAGCATTTTCAGAAAATAAATGGCTGAAATATTAAAAACTCTTCAATCTTATAATTTAGACATGCTGCTATATATCTGTAATGACCAACAGTTGACTCATAATGCTAAATATAAATAATTATATCTCTCTTTCGTTGACATGTTAGATCTTGGTATGCCTCTTTTAGCATCAATTGTTTAAACTGGACTGCCAAAGATTCCTACATATTCTGCTTCATTTCAGAACATGGGATTTAGAAAACATAGATTTCCTGGCCTAAACTATGTAGTATTTTTCACTTTGTGAGGCCCTTACTCAGACTTGTTTTCCTATGTTGTCATATCTTCAGTGATTATCTGAAGAGCATGTTATGGAGTTGTAGGAATGTCTGGCACTAGATCTATCTCCAGTGCCCCAAATCCTCATAATTCTTAAGCCAACTATTAGAGTCTTCAGAAGACCAAACAAGAACAGCAAGCCTGGGCAAACACATCATCATCTCAGGAGTATAATCATTCTGAGGATATTGTCAAGGGAAGATCCTTAGTGCCATTTCTCTCCCATCCTCTCCTACCACATCCCCCTACCAAATTGACATACCACTTAAGGGGCCTATTTCAGCAGTTGTTTCAGATTTCTAAAGAAGGGTCCCAGAAGTTGAAATCCAGCATGGGTCAACCAAAAACAGTTAAAGTAAGGAAGAGAGTGATATTCAATGAGCTCTTCCTAACTAAAGGACACCAAAGCTAAGAAATTAATTAAATTGGTGGGCGTGGCTTGATGGAAGGATACTGCAAAATCTCCGTTCCCACCCCACTCCAGGGGAAGGATACTGCAAAATCCTCATTCCCTCCCCACTCCTGGGGGAAGAATATTGCAAAATCTCCATTCGCACCCCACTCTGGGACCAGCCAGGGGTGGTATTTGCTGGTTCTCCGAACTACTCAAAATTTCCACTACCAGTTCTCCAGAACCTGTCAGAACCTGCTGGATTTCACCCCTGGCCTGTCTCCAAAGGTGACAGTCTGGGATTTTATGATAATCCAATTAATTTTAACTCCTTTTTGTGACAAGGGTAAAATGGTAACTGATATTGTAATACCATTAAAGTTTTATCTCAGGGTAGACAATCCAGGTGAAGCAATTATTCAGAAAGTTCAGACCAAGTGTATTTTCATTCAATAATCATCCAGTCACATACTTCAAGCAAATATATTTCTGTCCTTGATATTTACATTCAACATTTGGGCTTCCAAAAGCTATTGAACTCCATGGGGTTTACTGCTAAGTAGGCCTGGATAGGATGCCGGCATCATTTGCCTGTTTGTTATATGCTAATGCAGCTTTCTTCAATCTGAAGCGCAGTTCTAAACATCTGGAGAACACCAGATGGGGACCAGATTGTGGCTGGAAAAGGCTAGTTAATGTTTGTTAGAATATTTTAAGAAATCTATTTAAGTTTGCAAAATATTATAAAAGAAACCCACCTTGTATTTAATGACAGATTTAGGGAAGATACATTTATGATAATTAAGCAGGCATAAACTAAAGTCTGTACTTTGAGAATGAAGTACTGTATGTAAAAAGCCCATGCATAGTCATTCAATGACATTTTTTTTAAAAAAAATGGGCAGAACCAGGACAAACCTTGAGTATAATTTAGATCATTTTATTAAATGCAATTAACATGGATTAATATGACTACTTTCTGGATATTTTTGCTAATGTTTTCCATCAGATTAAAAAATAGAATTTGGCAGCAACTCTGAGAGACGATAATGGCTAAATGTGTAATATATCTATATATCTAAGTCACAAGATATATTTCATGATCTGTATCAAGTTATACCTTCCCCGGTATATACACTATTAGTTTCAGCCCTTCAAGGTAGATCAGACTAGGAAAAAGTTATGCATGCTAATGCTATTTTTATTAAAGGTTATTGTAACAGAATCTGGCAAATATGAATGTGCTTCTATTAATGAGAACTAGAGAGGATCTTGTCTGAGACATTTACTAAAGTTACAGTTCTGAACTGGACTCTGATTTCTTTTATCTGATTGCTGTCTTGAATTGTTGTCCTTCCTCCTCCTCCTCTTCCTCAGGCTTATTCTTTTTGTCAGGTGCCTTACACAGTTTACTTTCTGTTCACAATAGAAAAATATTGCATCTTCTCACTAGAGGTTATTCCATAAATGGATGTAACATTAGACTCAAATGCAGTTGTGCAGTGTAATCCAATGAACATAGATTTAACAAGAATCAATTTTGTGAAGTCCAGAAGTTTCACAATAAGTCAGTGCCAACTGACTTAAAGTTAAATATTATTAAATATCCAATTGGATATTATTGGATATTATTGCTTTTAGGCCCCCTTATTAATTGTCCAATTACTTTGATCCTGTGAAATTGGTGTTCCACATGCTAAGTATTTCAAATCATCTTGCAAATACATCTAATAAAATAATAGGGAGAACAATAATGGAAAGGGAGAATAATCTGTTTTGGGCTTTAAGTTTTACCTTGGTTTTCAGGCATTGTCAAATTAAATCAAATATAATGATTCAGTAAATAAAATGAGTAGGCAAGAAGTATATGTCAAAGATAGATAGATAGATAGATAGATAGATAGATAGATAGATAGATAGATAGATAGATGAGAGAGAGAGAGAGAGACGGGGGAATCATTCTAACTGAATTCAGGGGGGGAAATCAGAACGTAGTTTGGGGAAAAACAGCTTTATGATGCAACAAGGAAATGACTGCAGGGTGGAAAAAAACTAGTTCTATTCTCTAGTAGAATTCACTAATATTTTGGGTTGTTTGCATCAACCATTGAAGTCACTGTCTATTCAATTTAATATTCATAATTTCAATGTGATGTAGCAAGCTGTCTGATAGCATATTTTTTTCCTAATGACTGCAAGAAATTATATACAGGGCTTATTATCAAGTTTTATTCTGGTTATCTCCGCTGTTCATTTTAGTCCTGTAATCCCCTTGTACAATTGATTTATTTTATTTTATTGCCTTACACCTATTTTTGTCCATCAAAGTGGTTAAGTTTCAAAGCAACATTTTAATAGGAAAATGTAAAAAAAAAAAACCACATCTGGCCATTGAGTTTAAATTTTACAAATGTGAATAGATTACTTATTTTTTGTTCTTTCTCTTTTTGCTGTTGAATCTCAATTACAATAATTTGTTTTATCCCTGGAGGAACTTTCTGCCTGGAGTAGTTCCTGACCCATGGATCTCACACAGACACTGACTGGGATTTTGGATAAGTCTGTTAAATATTATGAAACCTGCTGTAGAATGAAAGGACTATTGACAACAGGAAAACAGAAGCTGTGTTAAAAACCCTGAAAAGAATAGGAACTGTATGTATGTCAGGATACTAAGATTGCACTACTTTCATGCAAAGTCTATTTTAAAATTGACAAGAAGCATGGAAATATTTTTAAGTCATGGACATCAGAATAGACAAAGAGACCCTGTTCTGTCCCAACTCCCCAATTCCTTTCTTTGGAACTATCCTTCAAATATTTAAACAAAAAAGAGTTTGGGACCCAAATCTTTCAGTTGCCTTAGGTTTGGGATTTTCATTTTTTATCTGTGTTACCTTAAGTGATTTTTTTAATATTTATCCATCAATAAGAAATATATAAAATACTCAACCAGTATTGCTGACCTTTGTATGCCATCTATAAAAATACTATCCTTCAGACAGGGACTTTCAGGGTTATTAAGCTTGTATGCCATGGAATTCTCAATTACTGCTCCCCTCTTCATGTTCTGTAATTCTTTTCTTTTTCAAATAATATGGCTTCTTTTAGTGATTAGAAGCAATGAATTCAACAAGTGGAAAGCAATTCTGGAATTACAATTCCATAACATTTGGGTGGTACCAGATTAGCACATACATATGCATTAGCCATTTGTAGCAATTCTAAGTGTGGTGGCTTGTTTGTTGATTGGTTCTTTTATAGGTTGTTAGAGATCACATCAATATATATGCAACCAACCCTATATGTTTGGGATATTGTCTCTTGCACTAATACAGCATTTTCACCTAATTCTTGCACACCAAATAAGCAGCATAAATACAAGTAATAAACCTGCTCATCCTACAAGCCTGTTGGGATTATTTGTTTGTTTGTTTGTTTGTTTGTATTTGTAAACCACTCCAGTCAGTCAAAACTCTGAGCAATGAACAATGACGCAAGAATAAAACTAACTATATTAGCAGTGGAGCTTGTAATCCATTATCCTGTATATATTGTGTATCACTGCTAACATTGATGTTGACTTTCTTGAGTCTCTCAGGAACTGTGGCTACTACTATGCTCCTTATATTGGAAACTGGATTTTTTTTCCAGATTGCTGATAATTCAGAATTTCTGGACAACTTTTCCTCTTGAAAGGAGTTACACTTTCTCTCACTTTCTCTTTCTGTCTTATAGATAAAATAACCAATAACAGGTCCTATATATTCAATATTCCTGGCGCAAGTATGTTGAGAGGATTTCACAGCTAGATTGAGCAATGCATAGGCATGACAGCTCCTAACTCCCTCCAGCAGGCAATCAACTAGTAGTCTATGAAATTTGGTTCAGCTCCAGATATTATATTTGTTCTTGCTCGGACAGTTCCACAGTCAAATTTTCGTGCAGCTCTGACTTAATATGAAAAGACTGCAAACCAGCATAGTAAACCGAATGTGCCCAACTGGTTTATGCTCAATTTTTGTGGTCACATCAATGCAAGCTACTGTATCTAACATTGCAGCTATTTATAAAAATCAGTGTATCAAAATCACTGAAGATAAGAACTATTTATAGACGTGCTACATTCTTCAAATGGTGTGCAAAGAAGGTGAAGAGTGGATAACCCCATGATAGTTTGATAATAATTACCTGTGTCATTTATTCATACTTCCATATTTCCATATATCTGTCTGCATTTTGATAATGGTGCGGTGACAATGTCTCAAGTCTAATTTGGATTGTCAGTTAAGCATGTTTCAACAAATCTTTTGAGCAAATCTTTTGTATGTGTGTGTGTGTGTTCTGAATTGCTTGTGGTTTCGCTGGATAGAGTAAACTTGCTTATGTAGAGACAATGGCAGAATTAATCTCCAATCGGGGTGATTCAATGCTATCAGTGGAATCCCTCCAAGACTAAGCACACCTCAATGTAATCTTATTTCCCTCTAACTCCAATTAAGATTTAAATTAGCAATACTGGGTTTTTCCAGCTTGCCCTCAGGTCCATGAACTGAAGTTTCAGAGAACTGCAATAAACAAAAGCTCTCCAACAGGCACTGAGCATGTGCTTTTTAGTTACAGTTATTCACTAATGTAGCCGGAAGCACCATGAAAATGGGTATTCTAGTAATGCGTGAATGCCTACATAGGCATTCCTTGCTCTTGGATCTGCATTAACATCTATTTACGTCAAAATGTTGTTAAGTAGCTGCATCAATTTTCCATTCAGTAGTCACCCATTTGACGTGATAGATGCCAACACTCCAGAGAAATTAAATACAGTGTTTGCATTATTGGAAAGAAGCATCCTAGCTCATATTCTGAAACAACCTGAACCTTGTTTCACTTTTATTGGTGACCTGGGGTGATCTGTTCTGATGGCACCATCGCAGTAGGTAGACTAACTTTTTGGAAACTGATACTATGACCAAAGGGTGGAAGAGAACTCAATCAACTGTTAGCTACCATAGATAATCCAAACCCCCCATCTTCAGAAGCAGTATTTGTTGAAGTATCAGATGGAAGATAAAATATTTACCTCCATCTCCATAATACTTTTTTGAGTCCAGAAGCAAATTAATTGTAATTGGATATTGCTGCAATTCAGATATCAGACTAGCCTGATATCAGTGTATTTGACGTGCTTGTGATCTGTCACTTGTAGCCATATGGCCGTTTCATTGAAAAGGGAAAAGAGGCGAAGCCTTTAAAAATTAATCATTCATCATTACAGTTTTCTTGGTTGTCCTACGAAGGCTCCACAAACTATTCTTATGTGTTTAGAATTGACAAGGTATGTTACATTATCGTTTGCTGGTATTAAAAATCCAATGTGCATACAAGACATTTTCTGTTGGTATATATACTCTCTAATTGCCAAACATCCTTATTTGGATTTCATCTGATTATATGGATTGAGGCTGGCAAAATGTATATTAAGAAATCTGGGAGGGGCGTAAGGAAAAAACAACAACAACCCTCCAATCTAGTTTCTCCTGGAAGATAATTTGGGTGGTCCTAACCCACCAAGACTTAGAGGAAACAGTATGAAACCCATTATTAACAGTTTTTCCAAAATCAAACAGCCATGAATCCACAGCAACACATATCTGACAAAAAGGTATGCTATTGAAACTTGTATGCAAATAGTGGTAACCACATTAAAAAAAATGAGCTTAATTCGAAGGAATTTGCATTTGGAAAGCCTGAACAGAGGAGTATGCTTACTGTACATACACATACAGTATATACATACCAAAGAATAAAAGCAGGGTGATTTGCATTAAAAAAAAGGTTCCCAATAATTTACACAAGCATTTATGTAAATTACAGGAAGATGCATAGAAAGCTGCCGTATGTTACAAGATGTTGCAAATGTAAACAGTTACGAAAGTCTCTAGAAATAGATATTGAGATATCTATTTTTAAAAAAGGCAGATGGGAATATTGCCCTTCTAAAGCAGACAGAAGAATTAATGCATGTCCAGCGGGTTACTGATAAGCAAAATCAGCTAGGCATCACCTTGTGGGGTGTTCTTAGGAATACATATGTATTTAGTCAAACATAAGAGATTTAATTATGGTCTCTTCTTCCAGAAAGAACATTTGAAAAATGATCCCTTAGGAATCAGATTAACTAGGTGAGACAATATATAAGAATATCTCCTGACTCCTAGGAAACAGTCTGTGACCTTTTATCTGTGGTTGCAGTTTCCAGAACCAAAATAGAGAGAAAGCCCTTTCAGAATCCCATACTCTAAATCTAACACACACACACACACACACACACACACACAGAGAGAGAGAGAGAGAGAGAGAGAGAGAGAGAGAAGAGAAGAGAAGAGAAGAGAAGAGAAGAGAAGAGAAGAGAAGAGAAGAGAAGAGAAGAGAAGAGAAGAGAAGAGAGAGAGTGGGGTCTCTAAATCACTATAACATGACATGAGATGGACTTTTCAATTGGTGGAGGGTTGTTTCCAAAAATATTCAGAAAAAACCCCCCACTGTTGTTTAGTGTTGTGGTACCTTGCTTTAGTGGAGAGACGTTTCAGCGGCAACACTTCCTCCTTTTGAAAGGAAAAAGCACCAGAGACAGACACCCTTTCTATTAATGCTGGATAGATTTATGAACATACAACTTAAGATCAGCTGGATAATAGTATTGCTGCAAATCAGTCAATCCATTTTCCAGATCTCTGCATACCTGAATTCTCCAAGAAAGAAAATTTCCATGCTCAAATCTAGTTATCCCTACTTTGCTTCAGTCTATCTTTATGTACAGTATTTTTATTCTTTGTACCCTCCCTTCTGAGTATGGGTGGGAGTGATGAGCTATTCTCTCTGTGTGTATGTGTGTTTGTGCGCGCATGCGTGCGTGCCTGTCTCTCTTTTTTTTTCTTCTTCTTTACTATGGAGGATATACAGTAGTCCTTTTTTAGCTTTCACCAAAATTCATATTCACCATATTCACATTCTCTCTCATTCATACCCAGAAGTCTAATAATGCATTTCCTTTGCTCAAGAAGGGACCGTACATATTCCAACAATTTGTCTGTTCATCTTCCACTAATAGTAGGGGACATGAACTGGCCAACTTATGACCTAGAGCACTCTTCAACTCAAACACAAAACAATGATCCAGCATTGCTCCAAGTCAGATGTATAGTGATAGCCCTCTTTCATGGGTCCACGCTGCAAATCCTGTTATTGTTTATTATCATCATCATTCCTAATTGCACAGTGTCCTAGCAGAGACAGAAATGGAGACGGTTTTGTGCTACTGAAAAATAAGAAGGATGTATCAAGCATGCTTGGGGAACTTTATGATTTAGACAAGTACATCATTCTTTTAAAAATATAAAAGGTGGCTTTCAAAACTGCCTGATAAAGATTGACTGGGTGTCAGAAACTAAGGACAGTTGTATATCATGTGAGCCAACTAAAAGAAAACAAATGATGCTTAGTTGAGTTCCTAACAGACTAGAAAGCTGCATGAAGGAGCAGGCTTCTTAAATGAGATGATGATTTATTGAAACATTTTCGTGCAGGTGTTGCTGCAAAGAAAAAAAAAACCCTAAATATATTTGCTGGGTTAATACTATCTGCAGGTTCTCACAATTTGTCATACAGTCTCCATAGCATACGTGTGAGTTTGCATGCATGTATGCATGCATAAATTATACACCCCCTGCAACTGATTCAAGATTGACCATCCTCTCCTAAAAAGGCCACCCTTGAAGAAGTCCTATTATAGTTTATATTCAGCCTTATTGAAATGTGGCTAATGACCAAAATTTAAGGGCTATCTTGGGTGAGGAAGAAGGGGAGTTTCAATTCCTTTTAATTTGGCAGGCTTCCTTTCCTCAAACTTTTTTTTTGTTTTTGTTTTAAGTCATTTTATTCCTTGAGGGTAAAATGACACCCTTTGCTTTCAAGATGATAATTCCTAACACTTTTATTTGAAGATCTGGATATGCTGCAAAAAATCTGGGTGGATCATTCTGGGTAATGTCTTCAAATCAGTGTATTCCACTTTAAACGTTTCAACCAAATGTATGGGGGGTAGGTTGAAGGAGTTAAAAAAAAAGCCAAATATATATATTTATATATATTTTCCCTGTTCTGTTCTGTTTTTAAAGGTTTCTACTTAAAGATTGGTGCCAGAGCTACAGTGCTTATATATTTTCAAAATGTGTTTTAAGCAATAAGTTGTACAACATTTTTAGAACATGTGTTAAGCTATTTCTCTAAGAATGAAGCTCTTAACAAAACATAAGCACTCTGCATGAGATCTTAGCAGCAAAGTGCTTAAAAGATAAAGTAAGAATTGGTACCATGGGAAGAACACCAGCTGTAGTGCACACAGGTCCATTATGAGAAGGATGGTAGAGGGTAGGGAGAAAATGATTTAATCAGGAGTAAAACCAATTTTATTATAAGGGCACGCAGGGGGTGTGGCACCATAGTGAGAAGGACATTTCAAAATATCTGACAGATTTCAACAATGTGAAAACCCACCCTGTTCTTTAAAGTGACAGTAAACCCCACCAGGTCTCTCCTTCTGAAGCTATTGTGAGTAGACAACTGTGTAAAACTGGCCTGCTAAGTCACTGCCTGTCTTATTTCAATGGCATGTTAAGGAAATAAATAAATAAAAGGCTAATTGTTGAAATACAATCAATCAAATTTTATCTTGAAGGATTTTTTTTTTTTTTTGCTGATTTGCCTGCTTTGCTTTTAATCCCACTCTTTTATTAAATTTCAAGAGCCTAATTGTTTTTGTGTGGATCTAAAATATTTTTTTTTAAAGGATACTTAAAAGAATACTTTACAGTGAATTTTTTTTTTAAAAAAAATAAAATGGTTCACCTAAAAAGATACATGAATGTTAATGCAGGGGGAAAAAAACCAGATCTGTGTTAATTTAAATTCCTTCTACAAAGAGAAGTAATTATTATAGTGAAAAATGTACATGGCTTTTTTAAAAAATGTTTTCCATATACAATTAATAATACTGTATTACCAATAGCTAAATAAGGCCTACTTAATTATTTATCACAATTACTGGGATTATATTTTTATTGTTTTCCAATAGTTTTATGCCGACATATTAAGTGAATAGCTCAGTAAAAACAATGCCACTTTTAAAAAGAATTCTGTCATTTTGGGGAACAGGTGATACTATAGAAAATGTTGTTTCCTTTTAATTCAGACTGACAGGCTTTTTCACTTTTTGTGAGTTGTGTCAGGTCTGGGGTTTATTGTTGCTGTAAAATAATACCAGATGTTTCTAATAAGTATTCAAAGGAAAGCAAAGTAATAATCTCCCTATCTTTTCTATTAAAATTATTTTTTTGCCTTTCTTCTCCTTTTATATTTAAATTTCCAGCTCAGTCAAGCTTCAAAAGAAAGGATTTCTGTTGTTCAGAAAATCAGTTTTGCAAGCATGTGTGGTTTGTCTTTAGTGTGTTATCATTTTTGACAGCTTTGCATAGCTTAGGTAGGCCAACAGGGGTCTGTCTAATATTGTTGCTGGGCGAATCTTCCCCGATTTTTTTTTAAAAAAGAAACAAACAAACAAAATATTTTTGAAGTTGGAATTAATATCTCCCCCTCCCCAAATTCCTTGATGGCATTGCATTCAGAAAAAAAGAAATGAAATGAAGAGAAAAAAAAGTGTTGCCCATTATTTCCTTGTACATGGCAACAGTAACACATGTAAAGCAATAACTCATTTTGTATTCCTGTGTTTAGCATATGTCTCCTGTTGGCGCAGCAAGGCCTTTAGGCCGGTCCCTTGAGCCGGTCATCATTGGCAACTCTTAGCCCCTTGGCCTTGAAATCAAATAGCTTTGAATCATGTTGAGCCGGGATGCTAATTTTTCCTACTGATGCATTCTGGGAATAAATGTATTTGACATCCTGTGTCAATGTTCCAGTCTCTTTGTGCCTCTTATTCTTTGGGGGGTGGGTTTGTGGGGGGAAGGTTGTTTTGTTTTTGTTTTTTTCCGTTAGCTGCATTCCTACAGATGGTATTCCATTGAAAATGTTCTCTTCCGACGGGGAAAAAAATAGAAAGAAAGGAGGAGAGAGAGAGAGAGAGAAAAAAAAAAACCATGCACAGCACCAAACCTCTAGGTGCAGAAGGCTGTTAACGGTTGCTGATGATAGTAGGCAAACATTAACATAATAATTAGTGTCTTGTAATTGTTTCATTAAAACCAGTTGTTCCATTTCTCCTCGTGTTTTCCCAGAAGAGAAGCTGAATTTGGACGACAGCCAGTGGGAGGACATCCACGTTGTCACCGGAGCACTCAAGATGTTTTTCAGAGAACTGCCTGAGCCTCTGTTCCCATACTGCTTCTTTGAACAGTTTGTGGAGGCAATAAGTAAGTATATCACATACAGTAGGAGTTAATTAAATACCTATGCGCTTTTTCTAAAGAAAACAAAAAGATTCGGATCAGAAGAGTTGCATCCGGAATACATATACATATACATATACACATACACATACACATACACATAGATACATAGATACATACATACATACATGTATGTATGTATGTATGTATATGTATATGTATATGTATATGTATATGTATATGTATATGTATATGTATATGTATATATATGTATACATACACATATCTCCTACAGACACCCCAACATGACACTTTTAGGAAGGACTGATATTCATAATTCGGAATATTATACAGTATCTGCATGCCTCAGAGAAAAAAGAAATTGTGTGTATAGTAGCAATACAATGAAAGATTTGTCTTTTGCAGTCCAAACCGTGTGTATTCATAGTGCCTATAATAGTTTATAACATCATTATCATCATCATCTGTTTTATTCTTTAAACATGAAACTCAGTCAACTGAATTATTATTATTACTATTATTATTATTATTATTATTATTATTATTATTATTATTATTATTATTATTATTATTATTATTATCTCTTTTATTCATTAACCATGAAACGTAGTCAACTGAACATTTAAAAATGTGTCACAAATACAATTAACTGTTGCTAATGGTTGATAAGGATTGCTGCCAGTGTCCTAGGTATCAACCAAGTATCTTCTTAAGATATATGATGTTCTGAGTAGAGCAGTTTTTTGCAGTTCCGCTGGTGTTATTGCAGGAAGCTGCAATTTCTTGATGTGTTTTGTAAAATTCTTGGACATGGTACCAAGTGCCCCAATGACAATGGGTACCACTGTTACATGTTTCATCCACAGCTGTGTAGTTTCAATGGCCAGGTCGCGATATTTCATGATTTTTTCCAGTTCCTTTTCTTCGGCTCTGGTGTCTCCTGGTACAGCGATATCAATAAACTGTATGATTCGGCTCTCAACAACTATGGTATCTGGCGTGTTATGTTCCATAACAGCAGAATAGCAGGAGCATCATCATCATCATCATCATCATCACTATTACTATTACTATTATTGACAGCTTAGGTTTGCCATCCTGAAGTTCTATCATCAACAGCAGGTTTATTAACATCAAAAGCATTAAAAGTTTTACCTGCTGATTTGTGTCAATCAAGCTGTTGTTAACATCACAGGCCAAGTCATTTTCTTGTTTTCCTATCAGTTTGGCAAATCTATTTCAGGGTGGCATGATTTCCCTTTCAGGACAGGTGTCCTATTTCTAAAAGATCTTTAATTTTAATGTCTTTGCCATAATTGTAACAATGGGAGAGGGGAGAAATCTTATCTGGCAAAGAAACTGATTTCACTTTTGTTTTCTTTTGGAAAAAGAAAAATCTGAAAGAAGAAAAAAGAAAAGAAAAACTTGTAAGCCTAGCAGGAGCTTAATTAAAGTCCAATAGAGAAAAATCTCCAGGAAAAACAATAAAGCACTTAGGGATCTGTTCTCCGGGTGATGCGCGTGCGTAACTGCCATTACTGTTAATGAGAGTTGTTTGCGCGTGCACATCAGTCAGAAAAGATAGAACCCTTAATGTGCTGTTTAATTTGATTTTATGTTCATAAAAGTCTTTAGGTTTAACAAAAGCTCTTTACGGCCAGCATCTTGTATAACAAAACCAAATAAATCTTGCAGAATCCTTCCTTTTTTCTTTTGGCTGCTTAGAGATGCCCTGTGGTGGTTAAGTATGCAATAACCCCAATACGCTGAGGAGTGAGCCTCCTTTGGAGGCACAACTCATAGTTCCTTTCCTCTACTCTCTCCCTTTTCATCTTAAGGATGAATAGAACGCTGAAAATATTGTCTTTGGAGATTCATCTCACACATCACAATTCATGCAATTATCTCACAGGAGAACAGGGCTGAACAAATAATTGCTTTGTATGCTGGATGCGGCTTTTTGTGAGGCACCAGAATAAGGAGATCTTTGTTTGAAGCTTTCTTATTCTAGCATGCAGAAGAAATCACCTGCAATGCATCCACTTGCTTCTCTTGAAGCATTGATTCTTTCCTTCTTAAAGAAGGAAGTGTTGGCACGTATCTGATGGAGGTTCCATCACATTCAAGTGTTTTCCTGCCCGCTTGTCTTTTAACCTCCTGCTGGTGTATAGACTCTCTCAGCATCACATTGTTCTGGGCTTCCTTCTTTATTATATGATTCTCTGTGCCAACCTACCTTTTTCTTTTCATCTTTAATTCAACACCCACCCACCCACCCCAAAAAACATTTAAACTACATTTAAACTATAATCTTACCTTTCATGACCTTCATTCTCAAAGAACTTATCTTCTTCACCTAAATAGAAGTAAGGCGGTTCAGTTAGAGGTAGTTTTCAGCTGATTTTGATGAGTAAAATAGCATATAATACATTCATATTTTTGATTTTCGAATGTCAGGGGAGTATTAGAGATAACTCTTCCAAGGGTTCATATTTTCATATGACAAATTGATGTCTTTTCATTCAGCTGTTTTAAATTCCTGTTAATGTTCTGAAGGCCATTATAAAAATTGTCAAGATGAGTAGTTTTAAAAAAATACTTCAAAGAAAAAACATAGGGTCTGATATTTTATTGGATTTGATTTGATTCAAAAATAAAGGCAACAGAACTGGCAAATCTGTCTGTTTGCAAGTGGGGAGAGATTCCTTTCATTTTATTTCTTAGTGATAAGTTTGGATAACAAAATGGATCTTTTATTATAGATCAAAACGGATATCTTTTGATTAAATTATATACGTTAATATTTCTGGTAGCTCTTAATACACGTTTGCTGATAAGGACTGAATTATGGTGTTTACTATTTGATTATTCATAAGGGATGAGATATAAAAAGAATGGAAAAAATATTGGAGAAAGTATTATATTACTAAAATTGTTTATACTTGTTTGGACAGAGGGGGGAACCATCTTTTATATATCTTCTTTTTCTTTCTTTTTTCTTTTCTGTTTATTATATCTGTAATTGTCTTTGACTTTACTTTTTATTTTTTCTTTAGTTAGCAGTAGTCTTTTATCTTTATAATCTTAAATAAAATTATTGCAAAAAAAAGAGAGAGAAGAAGAACTGGCAAATCTGTCAGTTTGCTGTTTCCAAAATATGAGTTCTTCTTAACCCATTCATGAATAAAATTTGCATTGGGAAAAGAAAATAGTTATATGAAATTTGTACATACACATTTGGTTTACATGTTATAGCTACATTTTCCTTATATGTGTATTATATTCCTAGTTTATGCACCCCTTGCAAATATTTTTTGTTGAATGCAAAACATGATATATACTTTCCCAACTATGTTTGTTTATCGAATCACATTGCAAAATTCAGACAGATGCTGATATTATGAGGTTGGTGAGGATAAATTCATATTTTTTTTTAAAAAAAAAGAGTCCAAATTTGTTCTCCATTTCTCCACTGCAGAGAAATATGCACTGTAATTTGATAGGATGTATAACATTACCAGCTATAATCCTCAGTATATAATAAAGATAGCTGGTATAAAACAGCCTAAGAACAACCAAACAGCTCCTAAAAACAGTGTTAGAAGAAGCTCAGGGTCTACTTAGAGATATAGTTCTGTAGTGTTTTCTGTACAATATCGGAAATAATATAAATATTTGCACTTAAATTGATTGTTCAGAAAATTAAAGGGCATTCTTCACAGATACCATAATAGCTTCATTTTTCCAGCTCAAAATCAGGATTCCTCTCTTGCTGTATTTGGTTAGTTTGGTGAAGGGGCTCATTGCCTTTGCCTGTCATTTCAGAAATGATAAAAATATGTGTTCTACATCAGGTGTGTGTGTACATAGCTTTACTATTGGTTCATTAATCATCAAGGTTGCTGTTTGTACTTACTTATTTTATGGATGGTTTTATTGTTTTTTTATTTGTTTTAATTGCTTTAGAATTTTAGAATTGTAAGACACCCAAGAGTCACTTGGTTGAGTTAGGCAGCTATAGAAATCGAACAAACAAACAAACAAACACTAGCACTTAGACTTCTATACTCCTTCACAGTGCTTTACAGCCCTCTCTAAGCGATTTACAGAGTCAGCCTATTGCCCCCATCAATCTGGGTCCTCATTTTACCCACCTCAGAAGGATGGAAAGCTGAGTCAACCTTGAGCCCATCAGGATTGAACTCCCGGAGTGAGCAAGCGAGTTAGTCTGCAGTACTGCATTCTAACCACAGTGTCACCACAGCTCTTATGCATGTATGCATACACACACGTACTATATATCAGAATGAAGTTATCTCCTGTGTTTGTATCAAATGTGCCAGGGGTTGTATTTCTACACATACTCTTCTGACTCTTTGAATATAGGGAACTAGCTGGATGCCCGTGCTTCATTACGAAACTATGTGATTGGGCGTGATAAATTGACACTTAAAGCCTGAAACGTAATGTAGAATGTATAACTCCGTAGCATCAGAGCGTGTTAATATAAGCAACTGGCAGTTGGAACAGCGGGGGAGGAGTAGAATGTCCCAGCCTGCAGGCCGGATGAGTCACACGCTGGCCATGCCCACTTCTGATTTAGCGAAGGGGTAGCATCAGAGCATGTTAATATAAGGCAACTGGCAGTTGGGACAGAGTTCCTTTCAGGTGGGGAGGGGAGTAGAACATCTAACTCCTTAGCATCAGAGCATGTGAATATAATACTGTATATGAAATACTAATGATCTGATGGTCATTTCGAAAAATCCTTTCTTAGCGAGTACATAGAAGCCAAGAGGAACATAATGTGCCAAATTTCAAGTTTGTAGGCTTTACCATTCTGGAGATTTTATGATGAGTGAGTAGTATTTGGCTTTTATATATATATCCACATCAGGTTTGAACTGGTGTAAAACTAGGGTATTTGCAATGGATTTCCTTCACAAGTTCTTATGTAGGAACTTGCATTCTGAGCTCCTTCAGCAGTTTCCAGATTCCAAAATTGGCAGATACAGTTTCTTGGAGTGATATATTTTAAGGGTGTAAACCATACTGGATCTTGTCCTGATTTGAAAACAACCTCTCTCCCCCAATAATTTCTCAAGAATTACATTAAAAATAAATCAAAATCTTTCCCATTTGATAGTAAAGATATTCCTTCATGAATCGTATGTCGGTGACATTAGCACATACTCAAATATATTTGATTTATATATTATTGTGTTTGGATACAACAGCAAACTATGGTGTATTATTGTAGGCATGAAATCAGGTAACTCATTCCAAGCTAATGGAATATGACTTCTCCATTACCGTAAGAAGAAAGAGCAGCCTTTTCTTTTAATTAAAAAGTAACATTTGTGAAACGTGCAAGTTTTCTACATGAATAGCAATAGCACTTAGACTTACATACCACTTCGCAGTGCTTTACAGCCCTCTCTAAACTGTTTACAGAGTCAGCATATTGCCCCCAACAATTTAGGTCCCCATTTTACCCACCTTGGAAGGATGGAAGGCTCAGTCAACCTTGAGTCTGGTGTGATTTGAACTGCCAAATTGCAGTCAGCAGAAGTAGCTTGCAGTACTGCACTCCAACCACTGCACCACTGTGGCTCATCGTGAATACTGGAGAATTGTCCCCACTCAACTGAAAACAGCAATAAAGGGAGCAATCAGAATTAAGTTTCATATTCAAAAATATAGATAAACACAGTAATGAAATGCTAAGGTTTCAGTGTTACTAAAGAAACATCACTAGGTGACTCAAACCACCCACCTGAAAAATCCTAGGGAGAAATTAGATAGACTGTGATTTAACTAATACTGTCTCTTTGGGCTCTAGTTTTCTATTTGATTGATTGCTTTACAAACGGATTGATTGAATGAAGGATAATTCAATCACATGAGCTCTTGCCTATAGCCTGAAGTAATCTAGAAACATATTTAGCACTTATGCTTTCATTTTTCAAAGCCTCTTTAATTATGGGGTGGAGCTGTGATCTTGATTCACAACCATCTTATGACAGATTTAAAGTTGAACTATAGCAAATAAAAGGCCAGTCCATTCTTAGATACCCAGCTTGGCTCTACTTTGAAAAAAGTCAGCATCTCAATTTGTGAAGTTAACCCATAACATAACATCAATACAGATAGTCCTACGCTTACAACAGTTCATTTAGTGACCATTCAAAGTTACAATGGCATTGAGAAAAGTGCCTTATGATGGTTTTTCACACCTACGACCTTTGCGACATCCCCATGGTCATGTGATCGAAATCCAGATGCTTGGCAACTGACTCATATTTATGATGGTTACACTGTCCTGGGGTCATGTGATCCCATTTTGCGACCTTCTGACATGCAAAGTCAATGGGGAAAACTGATTCACTTAACAACCGGATTACTAACTTAACAATTTCAATGATTCACTCAACAACTGTGGCGAGAAAGGTCATAAAATGAGGCATAACTCACTCAACAAATGTCTCACTTAGCAACAAAAATTTGGGGCTCCATTGTGGTAATAAGTCAAGGACTATCTGTACTTTCCAGGTTTTCACACGCTAGATATCTTCCTCCTCCCTCTCTCTTTTTTTTAAAATGTGAGGCCCTGACTGTAATAGGTTCCTGTCTAAAGGGAATAAGAATACAAAGCTGTACATTAAAACCAACCGGAAATATAAAGAGTATTTCATAATTGCTAATGAAGCTACAGTATATGGGAAATAAAGATTTGTACAAATGTAATTGTCTGAGAGTCAGTTTAATATAGTGGTGAAGGCACCAGGCTGGAGACTATGAGTTCTAGTCCCACTTTACGCACAAAGCCAATTTGGCGACTTTGGGCCAGTCACCCACTCTCAAATCAAACTGACAGGCAAGGGCAATTACTTCAAAAACCTTGCTAAGAAAATTATAGGGACTTGTCCAAGCTGTTGCCAGAAGTCAACACTGACTTCCACATACCCAATTACCTAGTCTTTCTTTCTTTCTTTCTTTCTTTCTTTCTTTCTTTCTTTCTTTCTTTCTTTCTTTCTTTCTTTCTTTCCTTCCTTCCTTCCTTCCTTCCTTCCTTTCTTTCTTTCTTTCTTTCTTTCTTTCTTTCTTTCTTTCTTTCTTTCTTTCTTTCTTTCTTTGAAATGGTACTGGATAATTTTCTATACCTGTTTAAAGACTTTTCTAATTAAATTAGAATTACTTGGAGGGGAGGCTCAACTTTTTAGTTTCACATAACAGTTTAAACTAGCCATTTCTATAACAACAAATCTATCTAATCAGCAAAATCAATGTTTCAGGTTTTTTTTTTCCATCTCAAGCACAAAGTTCAAAAGCGGGTTCCAAGTAAAGGGTTTAAATTAATGTAGTGCATGCTACATCAGGCTATGGCTTATGCTTTGTTTTTAATCAGCACTTTTTTTTAGCTTGGTTAGAAAGCAGCCTATTTAATACAGTTAACCAACTTTCTGGGGTGAGAAACCAGTATGTGGATTGTTTCAGTGCTGACTGATGTTCTGCTTTACTATTTTTACGTATCATTTTTCTTCATGTTGGTCTTCCTTTTAATTTGCTTACAGATGAAGCCATCGTATCAGGCAAAACTCAGTGTTGTGACAATAAATTGCATTAAACATCACAGACAATCATTGAATGCAATCATAAAACCTAAATAAATTTGTGGCTATTTCTTGTCCCTTCCTCACCTTTGAAACTGCCTGGGTAAAGAATGGAATTCTGTGAATTTCTTGTTCTATTTTAGACATTCTTTCTCTGTTGATATTAAAAGCAAATGGAAATGGAAGGGGAACATCCCATTCATTTCATGCATATCGGTGACTCATCCTGGGAACAACAGCAGTGAACTAGTACAACTATTTGCAACAATTGCTAGAAAATTACTGAGAATAAGTGCTTTCTGATCATTACGTTGTGTTTATGGGCTGTTACTCTTGAACTCTACATCCCCCCCCTACATTTTAAAGTTGTCAGCATGTCTTAATGACTGGTTAAAGTTTTTATGCTTTTCATATTTTAAAAACTACGTCATGAAGCTCATTAAGTAAATTAATAAATATTCATTTCAGGGTAGGCAATCTTCAGTATCTTCTTTTCCAAAATCAGGCTTACGAATCCCTCTTCCAATAAAACCTTTGAGAAATGCCAGAATTGAAGGAGAAAAAAGTAAGATAATGTGGGTGCAGTATGAGCAGTCAAAATCCATGTGATGAAAATACAGGAACTTACAAATTGATTGCCACACTGTGCAGAATCTCTTGGAAGTTCTCCTAACATCAACCGTTTCTCTTCCTTGGCAGCAGGGGGCGCTACTTCTATCGCTGTGGCTCAACAAAACCATCAGTGAAAAAATAAATGCAATTGTTATTCTGAGCTCTCTGAAGCTATTTTTTGAAGCTGTTCCTATTTTTTGAACTGGATATGAAACAGTCAATAATACATATTAAAAGAAAGAGAAGTAGAATAGCATCCAGGAATGAATCAGCATGGACAGAATGCAAAATAAATCACTGTTCTTAGGATACTATTATTGCTTGTAGTAAACTTCTTTTCTCCAATTAAATGACTTACCGAAAAACACTCACACTTTTGTGGAGGAATTACTTTGCGTAGCAAGGAATCCTAGAGAGTTCTATGAATTGCACATTAATTTCACAGACTGTACGTATAATGCTAAATTTGATTATACCGTATAAAATGAATGTTCATCCTACAGCATGTCCATCCTTTAGAACAATGATCACTAATGTCCTAACTTGTATTCAGTGAAGGTATTGAGAATGAGATAATGAAGAAAAATTCTAATAGCAGCCAAAATATAATGGTGGGCCTATAGATAAAAAAAAAAAAAATAGCCAAGGAACAAGATTTTCAATTCCAGCATCTGAATAATGTTTGAAAAAATTGTGGATCCAAAAAACATTGGTATGCTGAAGTAGAAACAAGACTAGTTTGAATGTACTTATGTTAAAAGAAAGTTAGGTATAAGAATGAGAGAAAAATGTATTAGGAGTTGAATTTGAAGGCAAGAAAGTGTTTTAAATCACCTATTATCTGTTTGCAATTCCTTAAAGCAGATCCTTTTCCCAGGATTTCAGAGCTGTTCTCAGTTGCAACATGGCCCTAGAAATTTTTTAACAGAATAACAAAGTTGGAAGGGACGTTGGAGGTTTTCTAGTCCAACCCTTTGCTCAAGCATTCCAGACAAATGGGTGTCCAATCTCTTCTTTAAAACCTCCAGTGATGGATCACCCACAACTTCCAGACGCAAATCGTTCCACTGATTATCTGTATCTGATTATGAGATATCTGTAAGCAGTGTTGGGATTCAATTTTTTTTACTACTGGTTTTGTGGGCGTGGCAGGGGAAGGATACTGTAAAATCTCTATTCCCACCCCACTCCAGGGGAAGGTTACTGCAAAATCCCCATTTCCTCCCGATCAGCTGGGACTCGGGAGGCAGAGAATAGATGGGGGCGGGGCCAGTCAGAGGTGGTATTTTCCGGTTCTCTGAACTACTCAAAATTTCCGCTACCGGTTCTCCAGAACTGGTCAGAACCTACTGAATATCACCTCTGTCTGTAAGGCAACAGTGGCATGGACTAACTCTTTAAAACAATAAATAAGACTACTCAAAGAAATCTGAAAGAAATTCTAAAACATTCTAGAATTTTTAAAAAAATAAAACAGAGGTTGTGGTATTGTTGATTTTAATAAAGGGAAAAGATTTTCAAGAATCAGAGAATTAATTTAATTTAATTTAATTTAATTTAATTTAATTTCCAATTTATATACCGCCCTTCTCCCTGAGGACTCAGGGCGGTGTACAGCCAAGATAAAAAACATAGAATACAAATATTAAAAAAACATTTAAAAATATATATAAATTTTGGCCCAAAAGTTAAGAAAACACAGACAGATTAAAAGAATTTAAAAATTTCTTCTTAAGCCAACCCGGCTTGCTGGAAAAGATGAGTTTTAAGGGAACGACGGAAGGCATTGAGGTCATGGATTCTCCTTATCTCCGGGGACAATTGATTCCAGAGGGTGGGAGCCCCCACTGAGAAGGCCCTCCCCCTGGGGGTCACCAGCCTACATTGTTTGACTGATGGCACCCTGACGAGGCCCTCTCTGTGGGAGCGCACGGGTCGATGGGAGGTCGTCGGTAGCAGCAGGCGGTCTCGCAGATAGCTAGGCCCTATGCCATGGAGCGCTTTAAAGGTGAGAACCAACACCTTGAAGCGCACCCGGAAGACCACCGGAAGCCAGTGCAGCTCGCGCAGGAGCGGTGTTACATGGGAGCGCCATGTTGCTCCCGTCACTACCCGCGCTGCTGCATTCTGGACCAGCTGGAGCCTCCGGGTGCTCTTCAAGGGGAGCCCCATGTAGAGAGCATTGCAGTAGTCAAGGCGAGAGGTGACGAGGGCGTGAGTGACTGTGCACAAGGAATCCTGATCGAGAAAGGGCCGCAACTGGCAAATCAGGCGAACCTGATAAAAGGTCCCCCTGGTAACAGCCGTTAATTAACCCAGGATTAACCAATATTTTTGCAAGAAGTAATGGATAGCTTTTTAGTGCCAAACAAGGACAAACAAAAATCTTTAAAATCTGAGGCCTCAGTGCTACTACCTCTGGCTCTCCAAAGGTTTGGTGTGATTGCATAAACTCCTCCAAAGTTCCTGCCAAATTCAGATTTTTAATGTGTTGGAAAGAAAATATTGAAAAGGTGGTGAGCAAGATTATGAAATTGTATTCAATCAATTTTATTTGGTTTTGTTTGTCTCCATCCTGTTCTTCTACTGAATGTGGCTCCTGAAAAATCAAAGGTGGCCTTAGCATTAAAGAGGTTGTCTGCTTCTGTTGAAAATTTCCCCATCTGGCCAATTATAATTGTGTAAATGGAATTGGGCTGTACAGATTTTGGCTGCTAAATCTTCACAAATGATCATGGTTTGTATAAACCTGAATGTCCATTGAAGATATAGTAATATTTTCTTTCAATACCATATATTTTGATATCTTTGTCCTTTTTTTAGGGATCTGCTTCTATTCTTATATTGTTAGAAAAACATGTTGTACCTGACTAAATAATTTACCTTCTTGTTCTATTCACTGTTTTATGAAATAATCAGCCCTTTTAGATACATCAAGTCAATGAATTGAATTGCCACTGATAAATATAGCTTGTGACTTGCTATGGAAAGAATGACTTGAATTCACGTAGTTGAATAATCCACAGTGAAACAAAACTGAAACATATCTTTTTTTTCCTTTCCTTTGGTTTTACAACTTTTTTTTTTTTTGCCATGGTTGTTAAGTGAATCATAGCAGTTGTTAATGATATAGAAGGAAAAGCTGATAAAATTATCAACAATTGAGAAAGACACTCCAGGAAATTAATTTAGGCAATAAAGGAGTACTCATATGGCAGGGGTATCAAACTAGATTTCTTTCTTTTTTTTTTTTTTTTTGAATACAATTTTTATTGGGTTTTTTTTTTACACAAATAAAATATAGTCACGATTCTATTTAACATCGGATTCTCAGTGTTTTTACATATATACATAAGTAAGTATCTGGTGTCATTTATACTGCACATTTCTAATTAATCTCTGCACCGTCTAGATTTCTTTCAGGGTCGGATCAACATTGCAGTTCTCCTCCATGGGCTGGCCAAGGGGGGAGGGGGGATGGGATAGATGCCTTCTGCAGCACTTTGCTGGCCAAAATGGGCTATATAGGAGCCGTGAGCGGCCGCCACATGCCCCATTTTCAGCCTGAACAGCCTCCTGCAGCACTTTTCTGGCCAAAATCACAAAATTTTAGCTGCCAGAAGCACTGGTCCTTTGCTAATTTCAGGCCAGCCCCGTGGGCCAGATTTAAACACCCCATGGGCCAGTTTTGGCTCGCGGGCCTTGAGTTTGACACTCCTGTTATATGGCATTCTGTCAACAGGAGTAATTATCAATCTATTGATGGGGCTGCCATTTTACCTTTATTTAGGAATTGAGTCAAAATTCACCTTTTGATGAATGAAGGGGAAAGAGTCCTCCATAGGAAGCTAGAAGTTTACTGTTGCCTTCTCCTGCACTGTATGAAGAGATGTCTTTGCCATTGTGACTATAGTGATTTCCTGCCTCTGACATCTTCCTACTGTGTTTCCCCGAAAATAATCAAACTTCTCGAACTCACGATAAGGTTTTCTTTTACAGCGTGTTTCCCTGGACACAATGGCTAGGAAAATGACAGAGCTTGAAATGTAAGACCTGTGTCCCACTTCTCACCTGCCTCATCTGCCACCCCCAAATTGCATCCCTAAAGGGGGCAGGTGGCTAAGCGAGGGGCAGGAGCCCTGCCATGCCTGGCAAGGGGCGGGGAGGTGAGAAGAGACAGCAAGGGGAACCATGTCTCGTTCCACACATCTTGCTTCTCCCACACCCCACACCCCACCTGCCACCTGTTTCGATAAAGAGACCACAGGGAAAGAAAGCAGCCAGGCTGCTGTTGTCATTGGGGTGGGGTGGGACGTGTTGGGCCACGAGACACGCATCTTACCTTTCAAGCTCTGTTGCTTTCCTCGCCGTTTTGTCCAGGGAAACATGCTGTAAAAGAAAACTTTATTGCAAGTTCAAGAAGTTTGATTGAACTCGCGAGAAGGTTTTCTTTTACAGTGCGTTTCCCTAGACACAACAGCAAGGAACACGACAGAGCTGGAAAGATAAGACGCGTGTCCTGCTTCTCATCCACCCTGTCTGCCACCTCCAAATTGCATACCTAAAGGGGGCGGGTGGCTAAGTGAGGGGCAGGGGCACTGTCATGCCCAGGGGGGGGGGAGAAGAAACAGCAAGGGGAGCCACATCTCGCTCCACGCGTCTTGCTTCTCCCCCGCCACACCTGCCACCCCTCTCAATAAAGAGATGGCAGGGAAGGGAAGCAGCTGTTGCCATTGGGGTGGGGTGGGATGTTTTGGGCAGCGCAAAGAATAGGAAGTGGAGGAGATGGCAGCAACGGGACATCCAGTCCCACAGTCGCCGCCACCTGCACCCCCAAAATAATAAGACCCCCCGATAATAAGGCCAAGACCTTATGGGGGGTGGGGTCAAAAGAAAATAAGACCCTGCCTTATTTTCGGGGAAACATGGTACATAGTTACTGTCCAGTACTTGATTTAGTGGGACAGTTGAGAAGATCCTCACGTCTTGCTTGGCCCTGCTGGGATATACCATATATTTTTGATATTCCCTCCTGGCATTCTTTGCTCATCCTTCCTAGAAGCTTCATGAGGAGGGTATGTGTGTGAATAAATAATAGCAAAGTCTAATAGAAGCCAAGTCAGCAGACTTTTCCTCTATGAAGTGTTGATGGTTACTAAAATGAGTGCCATGCAATGGAGGGGTTGAAGCAAACTAAAGCTAAGAGACAAAAATGCTAACTTAGAATTTCTAAAAATACTTTTCAACATCAGAATAACCCACAACCCAAAGTGATACCAGCATAGGCAAAACAAAACAGTACTGAAAAAATTAAAAGTATTAAAAATCCCATTCCATGATATATCCATTAATTTAAATTAATTTAATTAATTAATAGAATGTCAGACCTAAAGTGCAGATAAGAAAGTTCTAACATTAGCAGAATTTCAGGCCTGTTGCCGAACATTCTAGGCGTTAGTAACCCCAGCACTTTGCTTCTGTTCTATCAAACCATGCCCATAATCTTTCCTCCTCTTTTTAACCCTTCAGTCCCGTTGTGCTAAAGTTTTCTGCTGCTAAAATCATGCTGTGAGATATCCAGTCCCAAACCCCAGTGCCAAGAGGATCAATGATAGAATAAAGCCTCTTTTAGCAGGCTTTGCAGTTTGATTTGTTTCCATGTGTCAGAAGCTAAATTCTCATCCCCTGTAGTTTTACAAAACTGTGAAATGTTCACATACTCCTCATTCGCAATATAGCATCAGTGTCTGTACATGTACGGTTGTAAACAAACACAGGTCTGTGAATTAAGGTAAGCATGAGCACAACAATTGCACAACAATTGGGAGGGTTTTTGTATCCTGAATTTGTTTCAGGATTTCCATTTGAGTGTGCCTAACCAGAACTACCCTTCTATTAGGTATTTCAAGAGAGAGAGGGTGAATATGAGAGGGCAAAGTACATAGATTCAGGTTACTTCCATGCAAGAGCACTTTAAAGAAAGGTTTTTCACCATTAGCCAGAAGTACATTTTTAAAAAAAGAGGAAAAGGAATCCTTTGAAGGTGAAAATTTAAGGGAGAATTGATAGGCACATTTCTCAAATTTATAAAACAACAATAAAAAGGGTCAGGCTTGGAATTTTCTATTTGCTTAGAAGTGTGTGCATATTTGATGGGATATTTGATGTTACCTAGTTTGGTAATGAAACATCTGCAAGAAAACAATCCAACTTGGAGAGCAGCAACTTCAACTCCGACAGAATATTCTCTTCTGTTGGTTGCTTAGAAGTAAAAGATTCCATAAAAGCTTCAAGTTTCTCTGAAAAATGAGGATCCAGATTGTTGGGGACAATATGCTGACTCTGTAAACCGCTTAGAGAGGGTTGTAGAGCACTGTGAAGTGATATATAAGTCTAAGTGCTATTGCTGTTGCTATTGCTATTTTTGGCTAATATGCAGTTGCACTTAATGATCAAAAATTATCAAAAAGCCTGGGGACAGGAGAAAGCAGAGAATAGAGACAAATGTCACAGATCGACCAACATATCTGAATGTTTGCAAAATTAATAAACAAAAGAATGGCCATTCTGGGAAGAACAGGTTAAATTAGCAATAACTTTTAGTGTCTAAGCTATTTTCCTTCTTGTCTACCTAACAGGTGATGAATGCTGGGTGATATGACAACTTGATCTCATGTAAGGTAGTAAAAGCAGCTACAAAATAAAGAAATTACAGGGCACAATCACTATGAATGCATCCAAAGTGACTCATTCACATGCGCGCACACATGCACACCTCTTCCATTAAGCAGGTAACTCAACAGAAAGTGACATTTCCTGTTTGGGAGATGTAAAAAAAAAGATACAAATAGAAACCCGTACATACTTCAGTAGGAGTGAGAAGGAGCCTACAACAAAATATGCCTACCTCAAAGGTGTTAGAACTGAATTAAGTGGCAGATGTCAGAGCCTCCCAGAGTGTCCCCCACATTTTATTCTGCACATGTTCCTCAAAAAAAGAAAAAATGAAAATGAGTGATAATTTACAAGCAAATCAGTATCAATAAATCAGACTCCTGTAAGCAGTAGTGTTTATTATATTCTTGATGCTTAATATTCATGATAGTAATTTACTTTTATAGTACAGGTTCACTGTTATCTCCTTCAGTGCCCGAAGTTGGAGTCAGCCAAGCTGCAAAAGTAGAGAGTTAGGTAACCCTTTCAAGGTTGCAGAAGTTTATTCCCTCCAAAGAAGTTGCTTGTTTGCATTTACAGAGGAAAACATTGGTCATAATGTGATGCTGTAGTATACTGTTGTGTATTCGGTGAGACACACACACACACACTGAGGCAGGCCTCTGCAACAACTGTTTATTGACACAACTGGCTCGTGGCTAACATGTCTAAGAGAAAGAGACAGTACAGAAGAAGAGAACAAAAACTTCTAACTGGCTTTTTATAGCTAGCTGTCAGATAGTGTAACCAATCCGACAGCTGATATTTCCCGCTACTTTTGTTGCTAGCGGCTGCTCCAATCAACACTCAGCAGCGCTAGTCAACCAGCATACTCAACACTCCTTCCCACCTGGACCAGAACATGTATAATCAGCCAGATACGCCGGCCGGCGTCAGCTCCGTTCTGAGCGTCTAAGCACCGGTACATCTGGAGGTGTAGCAGGGTTTTTAGTAATAGTCCCGGACGGAGCTTCCTCCCTCTCCGGCGACGGAACTTCCGGAGTAATTGCCCCGTCAGGCATTGGATGTATCTCGGCCGGCGGGTCAGGAGGCGGATGACCAGCGTCGTCTGGTTGGGCCATGGGCCACCCCCGCGTGGTGACAGACGGACAAGGTTGTGCTTCAGAGGCTTCTCGGGGGTCGCCTGCATCTGCCACGCGTCTCATTAGTTGGTTAATATGACGCTTCCACACTCTCCCATCAGAGAGCTGGACCCTATAAGAGTAGGGGCCTGTTAATTGGACAACCTGCCCTGGTAACCACTTCTCGCCCTGGTTAACATTGAGAGCATAGACCAGGTCTCCTATAGTAAAAAATCTAGCGGGCAGCTGGACTCCCGTACAACCCGACAGGTTAAAGTTAGGGTGTAGGCGGTCCAGAGTGATTCGAAGCCGTCTGCCCATCAGGAGCTCGGCAGGGCTGAGTTTAGAGGTAGGTGTAGGTGTAGAGTGTTGAGCCAGGAGATATTGATACACCCTATGATGCCAATCAGAACCTCGTAAACGCAGCAAGGCTTCTTTAGCTGACCTCACTGCCCTTTCTGCCTGGCCATTCGCGGCCGGATGCGACGGGGCCGTTCGTGCGTGGCGGATGCCAAGTCTGGCCAGAAACACCTGGAATGGTGCAGATGTAAACTGAGGACCGTTATCAGTGACTACCGTGTCTGGCAATCCATGAGTTGCAAACAACCCTTCCAGGATCCTGATTACAGCTTCTGTGGTTGTGGCAGTCATAAGGGACAGCTCTACCCATTTAGAGTAAGCATCTACTAATATAAGGAAAGTGCGGCCCTGGAAGGGGCCGGCGAGATCGAGATGCACCCTCGCCCAAGGGGACCTCGGCGACTCCCACTCTTGTACAGGTGCGGCGGGAGGAGCAGACCTAGATTGTTGGCATGTACAGCACCTGGCTACCCAGTCCTCAATCTCCTTATCGATGCCGGGCCACCAAACATAGCCCCTGCCCAAAGCCTTCATGCGCACCACGCCTGGGTGGGCATCGTGGAGGCAAGCCAGAACGCCCTTCCGTAGGTCAGGGGGAACCACCACCCTATGCCCCCATAGAAGACACCCAGCTTGAACAGACAACTCATGCTGTCTGTGGAAAAAAGGTAAAAATTTATCACTAGGGCGAACCTGCGGCCAGCCCCGGCGAACCCAATCCAATACTTGAGACAGCAAGGGATCTGCCGCAGACCGGGTCCGCACCTCCCGAGCTGTTACCAATGAGGGGAAGTCATCAATTAAGAATACAGGATCCTCGGTGACAGGATCTTGAGCCGGGGAAGGGAGAGGGCAACGGCTAAGGGCATCTGCATGCCCGATGGCCTTACCGGGCTTGTACATCAGCTGGTATGAATATGCAGCCAGGAACTCCAGCCATCTTGACATACGTGGAGACAAGATAGGTGGAGTTTGGCGGTCTGCGGCCAGCAAACCCAGTAAGGGTTTGTGGTCGGTTACAAGGAAGAAGGAACGGCCATACAGATAATCGTGGAACCTCCTGATTCCGGCCACAGCTGCTAGGGCCTCCCTGTCAATTTGATTGTAATTCCTTTCCGCTGCAAACAGCGTACGGGAATAATACGCAGTTGGGGCTTCGGTCCCATTAGGTAATATGTGACTCAAGACAGCCCCTACCCCAAACGGGGAGGCGTCACATGTTAATGATACGGGCAAGGTGACATCATATTGCACAAGGACGGCATCTGAAGTGAGCACGTCCTTGATAGCCCGAAAGGAGGCAGCCGCCTCCTTTGACCAGACCCAGGGTGTGTTCTTGTCCAGAAGCCTATGGAGTGGCTCCGCCAAAGAAGCTTTATGTGGTAGGAAGACCGCATAAAAATTGAGGAACCCCAGAAAAGCCTGAAGTTCCACCTTGGAGGTAGGCACAGGCGCCTTTTTAATTGCTTCCACCTTGGAGGGCGCAGGCCGGATACCAGCTGCGTCGATAAGGAATCCTAAAAATTCTACCTGGGGCACCCCTATGTGGCACTTCTCCGCTTTGAGTTTGAGCCCAGCGTCTTTAAAACGAGAAAGGACTGCCCGTAATTTGATGACGAGATCGGCCTGATCTGCAGCCGCGATCAGGACGTCATCAAAATAAGGCACGACACCCTGCAACCCATGGAGCAAGCGCTCCATGAGGCTTTGAAAAATGCCCGGTGCCACACAGACTCCGAACTGCAGACGAGTACATTTAAACGCCCCGCGATGTGTAACTATTGTTTGAGCAAGGGCGGTGGCATCGTCAACGGGGAGTTGCTGGTAGGCTTGGGCCAGATCCAGCTTTGCAAAGACTTTGCCCTTGCCTAACGAGTGCAGTAAATGCTGGACAACTGGGACAGGGTAATGGTTAGCCTGCAGGGCCTTATTGAGGGTCGCCTTGTAATCAGCACAGATCCTGATGGATCCATCGGATTTCAAGGGGATTACTATCGGGTCTCCCACTTGGAATATTCAACTGGCTGCAGGACACCTTGCGATATCAACTTATCTAGCTCTTGATCTACCCTGGCCCGCAGAGCTAGGGGCACCCTGCGAGGCTTAAGTCTGTTTGGGGCTATCTGGGGGTCTAGAGAAAACGAAATGGGTAGCCCTTTGTATTTACCCAATTGGCCATCAAAAACCTCAGCAAACTCTCGGGTCAGCTCCGCAGCAATGTCCATGCCGGTGGCATGGACGCCAGACACCCCCAAGTTGAGAGCAGCGAACCAGTCTAAGCCCAGAAATGTGGGAAGACTATCTCAAACAACGATCAATGGAAGAGAACCTGCAAAAGAACCATAAGATACAGAAAAGAGCCCGCAGCCCAGAGTGGGGATTGGGCGACCCTGATAGTCTTTCAGTTTGACAGTGCAGGGTCGCAGTCATTTCCTCAGAAAGGCGGGGACCAGAGCCTTGAGCGTGGACCAAGCAATCAGCGACCGGGAAGAGCCAGTGTCCACCTCCATTCGGCAGGGAGCGGACTCCAGAAAGACCTCAAGGTAGATTTTGGACCCCGGTTGTCTTGCAGACGCGTGACTGACGCCAACAGCATCAACCTCGGAGT
The DNA here is from genome assembly GCA_022577455.1 of Arizona elegans. Lineage (NCBI taxonomy): Eukaryota > Metazoa > Chordata > Lepidosauria > Squamata > Colubridae > Arizona > Arizona elegans. The sequence continues at coordinate 117,917,097 of JAKOOJ010000001.1, forward strand.
CCTGGGACAGGTCAACAGCATTCTCCCGGCGGACGATCCTCTTCGTTTTCCGCAGCTTTGGCACGGGCTCCCCGGGCTCTTCAGAACGAGGAAGGGCAGCCCGGCATACGCGTGACAGATGACCACGCTTGCCACAACGCCGGCAGATGGCTGTTTTGAATCGGCAGTCTGCACGATTGTGCTGGCCGCCGCAACCAAAGCAGTTGCCCTGAAGCGGTTTGGGCAGAACGAGCCGCTGGGGTTTGCGCACCGTCTTGAGGCGTCCCACCTCACCATCTGGCATGGCAGCGTCCTCAGCATCCGAACTCTCGTAGTGAACGGCGTGTGGGGGTGCAGGTGGAGGCCCCCCCCCGTGGGCTGGGCACGTTGGATTTCTGCTGACGATTGAGCTGACATTTCGGCCGCTCTGGCCTCATCCATGGCTATTGGCAGTGTCAGGTCTGATCGAGCCAATAATCTCCGCTGCAGTTTGAGGTCTCTGACGCCGCACACAAGCTGGTCCAAAAGCATATCGTCCAGCTCACGGAATTCACAGTGAAGTGCAGCCGATCGCAATGAGGCCATGTAGTCGTTCACGGACTCGCCAGCCCTCTGAGCTCGCTGATGGAACGCATGGCGCCGGGCGATTTTAGAGGGCGTAGGAGCGTAATGATTTTTTAATTTGGCTAGTAACGTTTCCCACGGCACCGAAAAAACGGGTTGTGGAGCGGCCAGGGCCTTGGCCATTCTAAAAATTTCCCGGCCACACGAGCTCAGGAAATAGCCTCTCTTTCTGGCACTCGATAGGTCTGCTAGATCGTTGGCCTGGAGGAAGCATTCGAACCTTTCTACATATTCATCCCATGTTTCAGAAGCAGGTTCAAACTGCGTAAATTGTGGCAGAGCAACAGCCATTATTTTTTACCTCAGGATGGATGGCCTGTGGGACGCTCTTCCCCTCGGCTGCCAAACGAATCGACTGATCAGAAGTATGAAGTAACAGGCCGCCTCAGTGAGATCCCACCTTCGTCGCCAAATGTTGTGTATTCGGTGAGACACACACACACACACACTGAGGCAGGCCTCTGCAACAACTGTTTATTAACACAACTGGCTCGTAGCTAACATGTCTCGTAAGAGAGAGAGACAGTACAGAAGAAGAGAACAAAAACATCTAACCGGCTTTTTATAGCTAGCTGTCAGATAGTGTAACCAATCCGACAGCTGATATTTCCCGCTACTTTTGTTGCTAGCGGCTGCTCCAATCAACACTCAGCAGCGCTAGTCAACCAGCATACTCAACATATACCATGCGATGTTTCTTGGTGGATGGACTTGTGAACCTGCTCTGTTTAGTTCTTACAGCCTGTGTGAGTGGCAGCAGGTTGCAATCCATGTTCTTTCATAGGCCCAAATCTGGAGATTTATGGGTATCCTCAGATTATTACAATGGCAATTGAGACTAGGATTGCCATCTCTGATCGATGCGATCATAAAGCACGACTTCATAGGACTGTGTCACTTGATGATGGAAATCCAGTCCCAATTGCCATTGTTACCCCAAGACTTGAGGGTTGTTAATTGGGAAGTGGCAGGCATCCCAGGTAAGGATGCCCCCAAAAGATGGGAGAAGCCCTGGGAGACTCTGTCGGGCTGCATGCATGTAAGTCAAGGGAGTGGAGAACTGTGGTGTGGCATAAATACAAGGAGGCTGAGGGAGGAGGCAGGGGTCCATGCAAGTGAAGGGAAGCCAAGGGAAGGAAGGCATGGAAGTTTAGCGGGGGTGGGACTTAGCAATGGTTTTTTTACCTTCTCTGCAAGATTCCTTATTAACTTTGCTTGTGGGAAGTCGGCAGAGCAGGTTACAAATGGCGATCATGTGGCCATGAGAAACTGCAAGTATCCTAAGTGCAAGCTGATTGCCAAGTATCTGAATCACAATCATGCGACCATGGGGAGGCTTGCAATGGCCAGAACTTTGAAGAGCGAGGATAAGGACCACTTCTTCATTGTCACTGAAATTTTGAATGAACCTCCTATAATTGTGGGGAGGGAGGAGAGATAATTTGCATCACAGCAGCACACGGTGATTTGCAGAGTTCACCTCAATTTCAAGAAAGTCTCAGGTGTTTTAAAAGTCACCCATGGGTCAACTGGAATTGGCGCTGAGTTACATGCACGATCCCTAAAAGGCCAGCTGAGAAATATCCCAAAATCAAGAAAGCCTTTATTATATTGCCACGTTCTTATGTTATTTGTAATTAAGGCCATGGCACTGCCCTAGTTTCAGAGATAATATTTATTTTCGGTTGGTTTCAAGTGACTTAGGTCAACGAAACGAATTGTGGCCTTAATGACTTTTGAAAGGGTTTTTCCTCTCCCTGAATTTCAGCAGCTCTTGGTTATGAAAGGAATTTCCTTCCTCTTTACTTACTGAACTGAAATATCTGCCTTCTCAGTATGGGTGGCATTGTTTAAGATGCAATTACTCCCATTGTACTTCTGAAGTTCCAAGGTTCATCCACAAAGTACTGTACACAGCTTGGCTGTTGGTACTTGGCTTAACCTGGCTCTCTTCTGACCTAGAGAGAAGTTGCTGTATGAATAACAGACATCCAACACTGAACAACCTGCCTGCATTTATTACCCTGCAAATATCGTGGGGCTGAACTGCCAAGGAGCTGCATTTCTTTTTCTTTCTTCGCCCCCACCCCCCAAAATAGCCCCGTTTTTAGAAAAGTTTGTGCTTATGTGCTGTTAAAGAGAATTTCTCTGGTGGTTGGCAGCAAACATATTACTTTAATGAACTGAGCTCAAGGTCTAGCTAAACTAATCACATCCTGTTTCCAGCAGTGATCAGTCTAAGCTACTACCTTTGGGAAACTCTTCTCCATCACTGGAGGGTTTTAAGAAGAGACTAGACAGTCACTTATCTGAAATGGTATAGGTTCTCCTGCTTGAGCAAGGGGCTGGACTAGAAGACCTCCAAGGTCTATTCTATTCTATTCTATTCTATTCTATTCTATTCTATTCTATTCTATTCTATTCCACTCCACTCCACTCCACTCCACTCTAAACTCACCATCAACATTGAACATTTCCTGTCTACTATCTGCATTGCATATTTCTATTGGATGGTAACATTTGTGAAAATGGTTAGTAAAATCTAATCTCAGATAAATCTATACTTGGATAATGTGAGTATTAAATTGGAAGGAACCTTCAAGTTCCCTAATCCTATTGCAATTGCCAATGTTTTTGTTATTCCCAGAGGGAAACAGTACTCTTCAGAGTAGGGACAGAAAGATGAGGAATGCAGAAGCTATTTATTTATTGGTATTTATTTTATTTATTTGTATCCTGCCTTTATTATTTTTATAAATAACTCATGGCGGTGAACGTATTTAATAGACCTTCCTCCTCTTATTTTCTCCACCACCACAACCCTGTGAAGTGAATTGGGCTGAGAGAGAGAGTGACTGGCCCAAAGTCACCCATCTGACAAGTCATGCTTAAGGCAGGATTAGAACTCACAGTCTCTTGCTTTCTAACCTGGTGCCTTAACCACTGGACCGAACTGGCTCTTTAATTAAAGCTATTGCTCCTTCTTTGCATTCTGTTCAGTCTGAAGCACAACCAGTTTTGCAGACTCTGCCAACTGCAAGGGTAGCTGTCACTACTCGATGTTCGGACACTTGTAGGAAACTTTAAAGAAGAATAAGGCCTTGCTCAAGCCTTGCAAGGCAGATGGCTTACACTGGAGGGTTAGATTAGGTGTGCCAGTGAGAAGATCCCTATCCTAGGATTAATTATTGGAGCAAGATTTTGGTGAAGAGAGGTCTGCATCCCCATTGTCATGAATTAGAGTGTAAGATGTTATGTATGTATGTATGTATGTATGTATGTATGTATGTATTTTAATAAATAATGTAATAAAGTAATAAGGTAATAAAAATGTAAAAGTTATAGGCTCCCCAGACTCTTGTTGGCAAAAAGAGCAGAAAGCTTCTAATACACTAAATGGAAACTAAACCAGCACAGTACAGGAGATGGAACCCAGCCTCTTTTTCCTAATTTAACATGATAATAGAATAACGGAGTTAGAAGGGACCTTGGACGTCTTCTAGTCCAAGTCCCTGCTCAAGCAGAAGATCTCATACCATGGGTGTCAAACTTGTCATGTCACGTTGCCATCACATGACGTTTCATGATGTTTTTCCCCTTTGCGGAGCTGAGGTGGGCCTGGTCTATGTGTGATGCATCCGGACCGCAGGCTGCCAGTTTGACACCTCTGTGTGATCATCTCAGACAAGTGGTTGTCCAATCTCTTCTTAAAAACCTCCAATGATAGAGCACCTGGAGGCAAGTCTTTCCACTGATTGATTGTTCTCACTGACAGGAAATTTCTCCTAAGTTCTAGGTTACTTCTCTCCAAGATCAGTTTCCATCCATTGCTTCCTGTCCTGCCTTCAGGTGCTTTGGATATCTTCTTTTGATCTTATATGCTGTCTAGGGTCCAATGATTGTTCGAAAGAGCACTAAAACTATGTATATAAGGAGCCAACATAAACCTGAAGAGAGCATTGGAAAGCACCAATCAGGCCTATGTACCTGTGGAAACCAGTGTTTCCTGCAGTCCAAAATGACGGTAAAAGACAAAGCCCTGCTTTGTGGTCAAGTGTCAGATTGCGTCATCATCTAGACTAAAAACACACTAGATCATATCCATAACAATGATTATGTTGGGAGGAAGAGAAAACTTTGTTTAGTATAACTGTGTTCTGACCTAGGCCTCCTGAGTCAGTAAAACACACGAGTAGTCCCAAAAACCTGTTTTATTTTAACAGCTGTGAATTCTTTTCACTCACAGATGAGTCCCACATAGTTGTAAAGAGTCCTTCGGGATAAAGCTGATAATCACCCACCTTTATCTCCCTTGATACACTGCCAAAGACCTAATTGGCAAAGCCACACAGAGTCCAGAATCAAACAAAGCTTCAGACTTTAAACTGCACAGAATTAACAATGTTGCTTCCTGCAAAGGCCCACCTGCCTTTGCTCCTCTTTTAAGTCTTATGGGAGGGGCCAGTCATCTCCAAGCTCTACTCCCGTCTCGTTCCTTTTGTTTTAACTGTTCTTGCCTTCTGGCAGCTCTGCGCATGCGCACACTGGGCACAGGCTTCCCCTGTTCCTCTGCCTTGCTGAGGTCCAACTCTGGAGGCTCCGGAGGCAGCACGTACCTCCCAGGTGGCCCTTTTTCTGCCTCCAATGAAGAACCCTCGTCCGAGCCTTCCCCAGACTCCAGGACTGGCCCATGTTCCTCCTCAGACTCCTCACTGTCCGACTCTGCTGCCAGCTCCGCAGGCTGCTGGTGAATCACAACAAACTGTTGGCTGTTTTAAACTAATCTCAGGTGGAGTGGGACAAAGACAAATTCCTGAGACAGGCCTTATATAAAATTACAAGGGCAGGTACATGCTACAGTTGGCAGGTGTGACAATGAGCCCAGAGGCTTAGTCACCAAAAGATGGGTTGCTGTACCCACAGAGATCATTCACTGAGCATTATTCATTGATGTTACAAGCCAAACTTACAGAGATGGGTGGCTGCTGAATGGAGTAACAGAATGGCCAGATGGACATTCAGTTAAGAAGTCCTAAAAATATTGTTTTAAAACCAAAAAAAAAAAAAAACGGTGCTGAAGGTGCAAAGAAGTATTGAGTGGCCAGTTAGAGAGCTTAAAAATTAAATATCCAACATGGTCAGTACTTAGGTTGCAGGCTAGCTTGTAGACTAGACTGAAAAATGTTTTTATTATTTTTTAAAAATTTGTTCTGGAAGGAGACATGGCAATAGATCATTTCTATTTCATTGCCAAGAATTTAACATGTACAGTACCTGTTTATAGAGTCACCAGGCTGGAGTGTGACATGAAGGAGACTTGTCATTTTAGATGTATTGATGGGTATGTAAAATAATTTTATTATATTACTTGCCAATGGAATGCTGAACTACCAATAAAAGAACCCTTTTAATTTTAATGGATTTAATATGAGAAATTCAAACACATAATTAACTTGCCCATTGGAATCAATAATCCTGAAAAGTGCTTAATTCTGACAGAATTGTATCTTAATATTTTTGATGGAGTAAATAATAAGTCATCAGCCTACTCTCTTGAGAGAAAACTTCAGGATTAGTTATGACAAAAGACTATATTGTGTCCATCAGTCAATATATGGAAAACAGATAAGCAATGGGGAATAAAAGCGTAGAATATCATTACATGCATTTCTATTTATAACCTTTAATTATTAAGATTGTAGCAATTAATCAATCACCTGATTAGCATGCAGGGTCCTGATTTTATCTTGAAGCCTGAATTAATTAATTAGCCATTAAACAACCTTATTATTTCCTACTTGCATATCCAGTTTGCATTAAGGGTGCCTATTGACAAAACATATCCTGTTCTCTGTATTTATTGCAGCAGGCATATGAAGTTACTGACATTCACTTACTAATTTAGAGGCAGAATTATGAATGAGTTAAAAGACTTTAAGCTTTGCATAATTTCAAACTACTTGTTATATTCTAATTAGCTAGGTTCGATTGATTTGTTTTCAGTATAACTCTCAGCTGTTCAAGTGGAGTCAAATTCAACTGGTGTGTATTATTGCAATGATATAATTGTGTTAATTGTGCTACAAGTCAATGTAATCTTTTTACACAGGCTTGCTTCTTTGTACTGTTGAGGGTGTACGTGGAATGTCACTAGGTCTAGTGGTCTCCCCTTCATTCTAATTATTCTCAGTGTCATGGTTTTTCCTTGATCCTCAACCTAAATTTCCCCCTTTCTGTACTTTGTACCATTAATCCTCCTAGCTAATACCTGTTGCTTTGTGTTAAATTGTGGCTCCTTCCTTTTCCCCTCTGCATGAGGAAATCTGCAAGATCCTCTAATTCCAAAACTACTTTTGGCCATAGTTTCCAATATTTATATTTGATACATTTTCAAGTTTTCCTTGCAGCTATTTGCTTTCCCTCTATTGTTTTTTCAACAGATGTTTTGTTACCACAAAACCCAAAAGAGAATGTTTCCTGGTTGCAGAATAAACCACCAATGTCTAAGAAATCATCCCACTCTTGGATGACACAATTGAAAATGTTAGTTGTTTCTACCTATATTCATACTAGTAAACTTATTTTCAGATACATACAGAATGGAGACATTGATATGAATAATGGTAGGGCTAACATTTCTGAGCTGCAAATATCCAGCCTATTAGAACATGAGTAACAAAGATAGGACAGCAGAAGTAGAAAGTTCTACCATCACAAGTTTTTTTTTTTTAATTTGATTTATATGCCGCCCTTCTCCGGAGATTCAGGGCGGCTTACAATGCGTTCACAATGCGCTAAGCAATAGCCTTCATCCTTTTGTATATTTATACAAAGTCAGCTTATTGCCCCCACAACTGGGTCCTCAATTTACCTACCTTAGAAAGGATGGAAGGCTGAGTCAACTTTGAGCCTGGCGAGATTCGAACCTGCAGTAATTGCAGGCAGCTGGTCTTAATAACAGGGTGCTTTAGACCACTGTACTACCAAGGCTCTACCAAGTTAGTTTATGAAATACCTTATTGTTTTTAGAATGGCTCCCAAGATCCATAGATTTTGAGCACAGTCCACTACAGGTAGTCAACGTCAAGTAGTTAACTTTTCATTTAGTGGCCACTCAAAGTTACAATGGCACTGAAAAAAGTTATTTATGATCATTTTTCACACTTATGATCGTTGCAGCATCCCCTTGGTCATGTGATCAAAATTCAGACGCTTAACAACTGGCTCCTGTTTATGATGGTTGCAATCTCTTGAACTCATGTGATCACCTTTTGTGACTTTCTGACAAGCAAAGTCAATGGGGAAGCCAGATTCATTTAACATCTGTGTTGCTAACTGAATGATTCACTTAACAACTGTGACAAGAGAGATCATAACATGGAGCAACATTCCCTTAACACCGGTCTCACTTAGCAACAAAAAATTTAAGTGCAATTGTGATCGTATGCTGAGGACTAGCTGTATGGTGTTTGATTCCTCTATTGACTTCCCAACTCACATATTCCATTCATGTTTCTTTGCTGCTAGGGATGAAAAAAAGGTTCTTTAGCTATTTTGTTTATAAAACTAGTTACCCAAGAGATGTTTATCGTATTTCGATTCTTTTCTCTACGTGAATATACAGTGTGGAAAGAATGTGGATGGGTGCAGAGCCCTGTTTCTGCCAAAAAAACCCCAACAACCTGGGAAACTCCTAGGTGAAATCTGCAGCAGCAGCAAATTTGAAAATTTAACCAAATTAGGTATAGAAACTGCTGATGGGTTCTACATATGGAAGTTTAAAAAATTAACACTTTCCTCCATTTGCTTTCCTGACCGTAACCGTGTTTTCTCACCATCAGCACTTCCACTATAAACTCTTTTTGTCAGAGGTTTACAACACAAATGTAAAGATTTGCTATGGGCTAAATCTCAATCCAAGAGCAAATGTTTATACCAATTCTGAAAACAATCAGCTTGCCCATTTGTAGTTATGCATGTGTTCATCATCTGTTATTGCTTGTCCAATGCATTGCAACTTCTGGAAGGAAAAAGAGACATCTGGAGGAAGGGGGGAAATGTTTTTGCTATCCCGCAGATATAAAGCATGTTCTCCTGAGTTGGGGAATGAGGTAGTGCATAAATGCCTCTTTCCTAGTTTATGGCGAAAACTTTCTGATCGAGCTGGCCAGATTATCCACCAAGGACAATTTATGGCTTTTTACTGCTTGTGAATTATCTGGGCCGGCTGAAAACTAGAGATGAGCAAATTATTCAATGTGAATAATTTATCCGATCAGCTTAGCCTTTTATGTATCATGATTTATCTGCAAGCAGGTGATGATTCTTAAGAGAGTGTTCATTATTTGCATTTTCCTACAAATAGTACTGCAAACAAAGTTTAGATTACAGCAGGTTCTGTAATGGCTTTCAGTGTATGACACCTTTGGTCTCTGGAGGCACATCATCTTTGTCTTGTGATCTGATCGGCTGAAATATTTTGAGTATCCATAACTATTTCAAAAATTCACCCATAATTTGCTTGATTGCCTACTAAGAAAAAAACTGAAAACGTTAAGCTAATCAGGTTGTTGACAGGATTTTACTAGACAAAGTTTGCATCAAAGCTAATCCTTCTAACAACAAATAAAATTTACTTATGTACATGGTAGAGTACTGACCTTTGGATACTGATAATCCTTGATTTATAATTACAATTGAGCCCAGAATTTTGGTGATAGGTTGGTGTAGTCATAAGTCGACCTGACTCAATTTTAAAAATGTTCCTATGATGATCATTAAGTGAGCCATTACAGTTGTTAAACAGATCACGCCATAATGCCGAATCCAGATTATCCAAAGTGTGTTTTGGATTGCAGAATGCCCCCAAAATGTGTTCACATGACCAAGGGAGACTGCAATCATTTGTAATCAACTCAAAGTTGGGTTCTTACTTCACTGCAGTTCCAGTTAGGCCTTGCCATTTCCTTTTAAATAGATTACATTTCATACTCTATTTAAATGTATGGTCAGTTTAGCCCTTGTTAAATTACATAAGGCTATAACTTTTGTCACTGAGAAACCCATCTCATGAGGAGGCCTGTAGTAGAGGCAGAAAGTTGTCTGGGTGTAGACATTTCTGCAAATACGAGAAGCAGCCCACACAAAGTTTAGAATAAGGGTTGTATTGCTGATGAACAAGGAAAAGCTTCCTCTCTAAGTCTCCAACCAAATGCAAAGAGGTCATCAGTGTCACACAAGATCATTGTGTGCAACTTTTTTTCTCTTCACCTGTCCCTCTCCTCTGCTCTGACTAATGGATAGGTAGCATTCAGTGCGCTCCCTCTTCTCCACTCAAATAAGTAAGCTTATTTGGTACTGTGATCCTGATTTGATCGATTCTAGAGATTCTGAATCTTGATGCAGCCAAGGGAGCTGGCCTTGTCTCATCTACACTTCATCGCCTCCACTGTTACCATTGTCCACTGGGAAAATATCGCAGCAAAGTAACATTTTTACCCAGAATAAATATAACCGTTTATTTTATTTTATTTTTAAATGTTGATTTCCGCAACTATAAACCTATGATTATGCCTTTGTATCACAAAGGTATAGGGGAAAAAAATGAAGGGGATATTTTCTGTTGCTCTATCTTCAGCTGATAACACACTCTGGAGGCTCACAAAGCTCTCCTCCAGGCAGCAAGGAAAGCAGATTGAGAATAAAAGCCTCTGGAGGCTTTAGTCGGAGTGACTGAAGTTTGTCCAATAAAAGCTTTAACTGCACCTACTTTCCCTTTACCTCTCTCACTCTCTGAAACCAGCAGAGTAAGAACTTTTGTATCCAATTATACGTACAGTAGAGGAAGAACAGACTTGTGCCACCCTTCAAAGCTCACAGGAGCTATCCAAAATGGAAGGTTGCTGATGGAAGGTTGTTAATCAGGATTCTGATTAACCTCATAGAGTGATATTTCCTGATACAGTTTTAAATTCTAACTCTGACATAGAAAGAGCCATTATTGCATAAACCTGCTTATGGAAACCCATAAGCGGGGCTAGAATGCAGTAATACTTTCCTACTCTTTTCTCCCCCAGCTATTAACCTACGTTGCATCTAATATTAAATATAATATTACCCAAAAGGACTCAAAGCCATTGAAAACCTGCTCCTGCAATGATAGGTTTAATCCCTTTTTAAAGCCAATCAAGTTGTTGAACATCTCAACATCTTCTAGTAGGGAATTCCCCAAGTTAAGAAAGCCAGTTTCATCTAGTAGTTAAGGCACCAGGATAGAAAGTGGGAGAGTATGAGTTCTAGTCCCGCCTTAACCAAGCAAGCCAGCTGGGTGCCCTTGGACCAATCACTGTCTCTCAGCCTAACTCGCCTCATGAGGTGGTTGTTGTTGTGAGGATAATAAGAGAAAGAAAGTGTGCTGGATATGTTTGCTATCTTGAGTTATTTGTAAAAATAATAAAGGCAGGATATAAATAAAATAAATAATAAATAACTATTTGGTGGATGAAAATGTACTTCCTTTGGCAAGACCTAAGTTACACCTCACTCAGCTTCCTCAATCCAATCACTCAATTCCAGAATCTACTTTAGTTCTAATTTTCCATTTAGACATGATAACGGAATTGGTGTATGGAGTAAATAAAAAAATATTATCCTTTCCATCAAAATGTGGTAGACCGATGGCTCCTCTAGATATAGCAACCTAATAAGAGCTGGTCCCAACCAATAGGCAAAATGGAAGAGCCACTTTAAGCAGCATTGTGGTATCGTGTTAGAGTGGTACATTATTACTTGTTTTTTTTTTTTTTAAAAAGAATTATTTTATTATTAATCATTATAATAAAAGGTACTTGTGTGGTTTTATGTCTAAGCAATCAAAATGGCTTGGCTGATATGAGATGCTTGCACCTTGGCTTGTTTTCAGACAATAAAATACATAGTGTAATAAAATAGCTTAGGATGGTTTTGGGCTTCCTATAGATTTGTGCATGTATAAATGATCTAGAAACATTCATCAAATACCAGGAATGATCCTGCTGCTGTCTCCAAAACCCCTCCATATCTTGTTGGTTTTTTTTATTTGATATGAGTCCTTCATTAAATAACTCCAAGAGCAAACATTAGGAGAGCAAATGTTTTTGCTGGAATCATCCAGTTTCTCATGCTCAGTAACCATGAACTTTCTTTCCATCCCTTCCTGTAGTATTTTGCCTTATAAGGTAAGAGCAGTACCTGGAGTACTACATCTGTAGCAGACTTTCTATGTCAAGAGCATCTGACAGGTGTCTGGAAGCACCTGAAAAAGACATTTGAAAATAGCTCCAGGTTGCCAGCTTTTTTCAACTGTCCATTGACAGAATGTACTAAAACAGTTTTCATTCTAGTCATAGCTATTATTTCTCTGCAATGGTTTATGGCTCCTTGATTAGAGCTATTACACAGGCTGCAAGGAGCTCTCCTCTCTGTGTAAATGCATATACATGGCTAAAAAAAGGAAGTGAATTGAGAAGCAACAATAAAAAAGAAAAATATCACAGTGATGAAGCAGCGTTGAGTAAAAGCAAGAACCCGGAGAAATGAATATGCTATTCTTTTTTGTCTTTTGCACATCTATCTCCCATCTTTAGTTATAAAAGGATATAATTCAATAGAACATATAACTGGAGAGGAGGAAATAACTTATGTCTTTTTCCCATTTGTCAGAGTTGGTGTGTGAATGGAGTTAAAACAGTATTTTAAAAAAGGCTTAATATATGTGTTGTGGTTTACCTCAAAGGTCATAGTGCTTGGTGCATATACTAAGGGCTCTTCTTCTCAGTTCTGTTAAAATGTTTTCCTCCAGTCCTTGAGGCAGCAGAAAAATCTGCCAGCAAAAATTGTTCTGCTCCGACTGCCAAGACCTATCCTGCCAAAGCCAGCAGCTACTGCCATCCTTAAAAATTTAATGCAGGACGAGTTAATGAAAACAACTGGTGGAGTTCCTGCCAGCGGGAAAATCGTCCACCAATCCCTCTCTAACATGCAGTGGGGGTGGGGCTGCAGGAGGAGGCAAGTTTTGATAGGTGGCTATATCCATGGTTTATCCATCTGTCAAAATCTGACCTGGAGGGTTGGGTGGGCTGAAGCTGGATCTATCCCATTTCTCTATATTCTCCACCACACACACACACACACACACACACAGTCACACAGTCTCACACACACACAGTCTCACACATACACACACATGCAGAGAGAGAGCACCTGTCGTTACTTTTTTGCTCTGACTAACAAGCCCTGGCAACAAAGGCCTTATCTGCCAGGTGTCTCATTGCTTAGTTCAGCTCCATAGATCAGATCAGGGAGGTAAATAATCAGCTCCATCCTCCCTGCTTCTCTTCCATCTGATCGCCAGGATGACAGGAGAAATGGAGGAAGTGTCTCTTCATCCATCAGGGCTCAGCTTCATGGAATTGGAGACCTGGGACCTTATCCTCACTCCTATAGGCAGGGTGAGAAATAATACTGTGGGGAGTTAGTGACAGCCCTTCAGAGTAGATCAGACTAGGAAACCATAGCTATATAGGTCAGATGTAGCAGGCTCTTGCAAGTATGAATGTGTTTCTCCTTCCTTTCATATTCATATGAACTAGGGTGGGGGAAATGTCTATTCATGTGACATTGTGCTGGACTCCAGCCGCTTTTATCTGATTGTTGTCTTGGTAGCAGTTCTTTCTCCTGTCTCTCAAGGCCATTCCCTCGGCCCTCTACAGTTACCCATCACGTCTTCTGGGAGGTACAAGGCAAGAGCCTGGTTTGGAAGAACCACAGTCTCATGTTATCAAAAGCAGAATGGCTCTGGAGAAGAATGCCTATAGGCCAGAGGGGAAGGTTTATGTCCCCAGCAGCCTAAAGTAGCCATCAATGAGAAATCATTTACATGGGGAAACTCCATTCATGGGTCAATAAAAAGTGGAAATGCTACTTTTAAAGTGAAATACCGTAGGTAAAGATGAATTTAAGGTCCATTTAATATGGGCTGGGGGTGAGTTGAAGACAACATTTTAAAATGATGTCATATAATGTCATTTAAAATGATTGGCAGGTCATATTTATTCCATGGTTAGACAGGCAGGAGGATGAATCCTAGGCCTACCATATGAAGAATGCAAAAATCCAAATAGCCACTAAATGCCAGGAAAATAGCAATTATTTACTGCCAACTTGTGGCTGTCCTGATTTTTGCAGGTCCAATTATATACATTATCTCTGTAATTATTTTTATTGTAGATTTAGCACCTCCTGCTGCAGCAGAAAATAAAGAAGGATAGACCCTATGCTGCTATTCTGCACCACATGGCTGTCATCAATACGAAACATCTTTGTCTCATATCTGAGATATATTTTGAGAACTTTAAAGAAGCTTTGGTTCTGATTGGTATGAAAAGATTCCATAATCCACAGTCATTATAAAGAACATATCCCCTAAATGACAAATATTAGAACACGCTTGCATGAGCTATAGCTAATGCAAATCCGTAGTCATTTATATCTAGAGGAAAAAGAATCAGATAGTGTAGTTGCATGTCGTTGGCAAAAGGAAACTCACTGGAAAGATATGCCCGTGGAATAATGCTTTATTTTTATTTATTTGGGCCAAATGTATATTAAATGCTAACGTCTAGGTAGCTGAAAGCTAGCTAGATTAGAAGACACAATAATCCAAAATGCTCCAAGATGAACTGTAGCCATTCTCCCTGCTCACCCCCACCCCAAATATTATATGTATTTTCTCTTTGAGGGTATGCAGACCCTGATAGCTATTTTTTTTAAAAAAAACAAACAAACATAAGAATACTTATATACCTGCCATAGTCTAATCCATTATTGTTTAATGAATTATAATTAATGTTATTTGTGGTATCTGTTTCTGCCTCTGTTTTTAATGCAACTACATTTATCTCCCATCTTCTGCTAGGAAGTAACATTCTTAACCATGACAGCAGCGGTCAAAGTATTGAGGGCACAATATTAGAATTCTTAAGAGGACGTCTCACAACCATACTAGCTAATAGCCCTTTTCAAAAATCAAAGAGGGACTTGAATGGAACAATCCTTACTCAGGTTCCTGCCAAAAACTTTCCTGACTCTTTCATCTCCAGTACTGCAACTCTGTAACCCCAAAGTGGGAAATATAATGAATTATTCTCAAGCTACATAGTACACCTTCAAAATTCCATGGTCCAGCGGAACCAACATAAATAAACATTCTGCCATTCCAGGTTACGAAAAATGAATCCTGGTAATTAAGCAGGATAAACATGGGTGAAAGTCAGTTATTTTGTTTAGGACTTGTATATACCTCCTCAAATTTCCGTTCCGGACAAAAAGCACCCAGTACTTTCATATTCAATTAGTGCTATAAAAGAGAAAGCTCTCTGTAGATAGCAAATTACAGGTTTTTACCTGGACCTCTTCTACAAAATGTCTTTGTGTTCCAGAAACATAGGCTGCATCAGTTGTGGTTTCAAATTCTTTTACTACCGGTTCTGTGGGCTTGGCTTGGTGGGCGTGGCATGGCATGGCTTGGTAGGCTACTGTAAGGATACTGTAAAATCTCCATTCCCACCTCATTCCAGGGGAAGGTTACTGCAAAATCCCCATTTTCTCCCGATCAGCTGGGACTTGGGAGGCAGAGAATAGATGGGAGTGGGGCCAGTCAGAATTTTTACTACCGGTTCTCCAAACTACTCAAAATTTCCGCTACCAGTTCTCCAGAACTGGACAGAACCTGTTGAAACCCACCTCTGGGCTGCATGCTATAGACCAGGGATCCCCAACCCCAGTCTGTGGTCCAGCACTGGTCCGCGGCATGCCAGGAACTTGTCCACACAAACAAGTGACGCTCTATCTGTAGGATGCAAAACCAGGCCCCCTCCAGTCTGTGGAGAAACCTCTCTCCACAGAACTGGTCCCTGGTGCCCAAAAGATTGGGGGCCATACCATTGCTACAGACCACATTTGGCTCTATTTCGACAGGCATTCCTGGACAAAACAAAATAAATTATGATTTTAGCTACAGTACTACAGCATGTGCCTTTCTAGGCATCTGAGTCTGCATGCTTAGTGTAAGTGACAAGACGGTTGCTACATTACTAATTCTAATTCAATTAAAGTCTAACACACTTGATTAAAAAGTAAATGGTTGTGCAGTAAGGTAGGTTAGGGGGGAAAAATACCCCAGCTTTCTTGCATACCTAGCTAATAAAAAGAAGTGGGTGCTTTTATATTTGGTTTGGGTGACGTTTTGGCTTTGCTTTGTTTTGAAAACTGTATTACAGGGAAATGAGACCTGATGCCAAACATTTTCATTGAATATCTGTGTTTTTAGCAAAGTGACCCCATTTCTCTGTGACAGGATTAAATGGATGTGTTTGCCTGCTATCCATTTCTCTTCTGCTTGGATCTTCCCGCCAGTGTGAGTCGCTGAATAAACCCAAGAACTTTAGCCTGTAATTTAGACGTTATAGGAAACCAGCATTTCTCATTCATTTTTATCCTTAGGAAAAAAAAAAATCTGGTTGGCAGGAATTGGGCAGCGTTCACTAACATATTCGCTGCAATCTGAGAATTCAGAATGACTCTGATTGATTGTGATATATAATATGGCTCGCCGCATAGTTTGGGGACCTTTATTTTCTCTCACAAAGGGGTCTGCATTTTTGTAGGTTTTTATTTTTATTGTTCAGATCCAGTTGATTTTCTTAAAAACAATTGGTTCTTTTGATTATTTTCTCTTTATTTCTCCTTTCTTCATTGTTCATTACTGGAATGAGAATGAAGCCTTCTCTCCCCTCCCTCCCCCCCCCCCCCGCCAAAAGAAAGAAATGACTGGCTGTGTTCATTTTTTAAGATTTATGTTCTGTTGTGTGAGAGAGAGAATAAGTGAGAGACAGTGTGTGTGTGTGTGTGTGTGTGTGTGTGTGTGCATGTGTGCGTGTGTGCGTGCGTGCGTGCGTGCTTGCACGGGTGTGCACAAGCTAAGTCCTCAGGTGGAACTATGGCTCCTAAGCTTTTGCTTTCGGAGCTGTTATTCTGGAAGGGAATGGAGGCAGCTGTGTTTACAGCTCAAGTTTTGGCATACATTTACCAGAATCTATTATTCATATCATTCAGTATCAGGGAGAGATCTCAGGCCACCTGTCTATCTGACAAATTCACCCTTTTGTGAGCTTTCTGTTCATAGCAAATTATGTTCACATTGATGAATTGAGTTTTTATGAGCATTGCTAACTAACATTCTCACAGAAGGCCAGGGGCAATAGACTGCAAGTGTTTCTGGTCCACAAGTAAATGTTAAAACAGGAAAAAAAAATCCTGCCAGTATTTAAAGACAATTTGCCATGAAGGAATAGTTAAAATATTTGGCAGTGACTTCGTGTTTATAAATTCAAAGCTGTCCATAAATTATTGCAAATACTCGGCTTATAACAAACAAAAACAGGGTAGAATACTCGCTTTCCACAGTTTTAAAATATGATTTAAAAGGAAGACTGGTGCTTTATCGTAAAACTTCCTTACAGACCCATATATAAAGTGAACTATCTGATACACAGTCTGCTTTTTCAGTATCAATTCAAAATATATTGAGATGTATCACAATATAGCATGTACATTTTTAAAAAGGATAAAGAAAGCACTGTTATCCTCCAGAGGAAAAAAATTTCCCCACGCTTCAAAAAATATGCAAGAAGACATCTAAGTTATTTTTGCAACAGGAGGAGATATTTATGATTGGGATCAATTCTGATCCCAGTCTCCAAATATCTAGGGATATTTTACAGATCTTTTGGACAAAACATCACTAAAATATTCAAGTGTTGTTGTTTTTTTAATGTTAGTTTCAACTAACCCAGTCAGAATGTAGGACTCAGAACTTTTGCCATCTGATTGCTGGGACATCTTTTGAAACAAGTCATTCATGAGAACTAGGAGCTTGCATTTTCTGATTCAATGAAATTCCCATGTAAACTCATGTCACATGCTACAGGATGTAATGGTAATGTTAGACTAATGATTAGGTTAGGAAAATAGTGATGTAAATGACAACAATGTTGCACACATGTATAAGGAATATATGCTATAATATTGTGCCTAAGCAATGCTACTTTAAAATGGGCACATATTACAGAAGAAAATTATTTTCTGCTGTTTGTTCTCCTTTTAATGTTGATTATAATAATCTAGCTCTCAAGAATTGTTCAGATGTCTCCTTAGTGTTGAATTTCCAGGCAATTGTTTGCAGTGTTATTTCTGCTAGTCTCTATGAAAAGCGTGAACTTCTGTAGGAAGGTTTCTTAACTGTATATATTGTATATATAGCTGTATCTGCAGAGGCTCCACTTTATCTGAAGCTGTATGCTATCAGGATTCTGAGTGGAGGGTTCAAACCTATCTCTAGGAGCACCAGTGTCATAGACACAACATCTGAACTACAGCTATTCATCCACCAGCTCACAATATTAAGATTAACCACTTACCGATTGCCAGAATAGAGCTAAAAGTATCTGAGCTCATTTGTCATATCGCAGCTATGTTCCCATTGTAAATTTATGTTAAGGAGAAAGCAACAGAAAAACTGCATCTAATAACATGCACTGTCTGAAATACATTTGGCAAGACATGATTATTCTGACATTAAGAAAAATACGATTGTCATTTCTTTGCACTTTCACCTTTTACAGAATCTAGACCTCTCTACATTTGTCCTTTCCCAGACCTCCGCTCAAATTCCCTTTTCTCACATTTTAAGGGCTTATATTTTCTTGAATTACACACACACAGAGGCAGTACTTGTACGAGCGCCTATTGAAATAAAACTTAGTATATAAAAGAGTACCTTTAGGTTTTCAACTCTGATTAGATCCACTTATTCTTAAATATCTATTCGATTAGATTAATCGGGGCACAATCAAAGTAGTTATAGATCTCTGACAAAGACAACTTCATTAATTTATATATGGAAGAAAATCAAGATAATTAAAACAAAAAATAATTAAAACATAAAAATTCTGCTGCACTCAAGGCTAAGAATTCTGCAGAAGCTAATTAGAGCACTATAAACAAAATTATTTGAAAGAAAGCATCAGTTAGAAAATTTGGGGAGTCTTTTTCAAGAAATAGATGCAGACTAGTTTTGGTTGCACATTTAAATTTACCTCAACATTATAAAAACAGTTGGGAATCATATGAAGAGTGGATATACATCTTTGCAATGACTGGAATATATTTTCCCAGGTCCCATACTTCTTCATTGGCTGCTTTTTAGAATATGTGGAAATAAATTCATGGTTTTTACAGGCAGGGATCAGGTATGTTTAGTTCTTAATCGCGAACAAAGGTTTCCGAGTAGAAACATGAATTGCCCTCATGAAAAGACACTAAAGTCCTTTTCCACCCGTTGCTTGCTTTTCTAAGCATCTGGACTTAATGTCCCTGGTTCCAAGTTTCTCAAGTCACCCCAATACAACACTGTCATTTCTCATCGCCCAAAATAGCCATATCTTGAAATTTAAGCATGAGAAGAATTTTGTTTATAGAGTGTAGATCTATGAAAGAACCTCTACATCTCTAGTAACATTACTTTATTCTCTGCGAAGAAGGAGAAGGAGAAGGAGAAGGAGAAGGTGAAGGAGAAGGAGAAGGAGAAGGAGAAGGAGAAGGAGAAGGAGAAGGAGAAGGAGAAGGAGAAGGAGAAGGAGAAGGAGAATTCCAGAATGGCATTTGACATAATACAGGAAGTGATGGGGCTGCATTTAGAGGGAAAAAAAGTCTGGAAATCAAAAAGATACAGCAATGGTTGCCCTCATTAGGCCATTGTTTGATCCAAACCAATGACAGAAAAACAGGAAGATACTTCCTCCTGCTTGAATTAATGCAGAAAATGAGTTTGTCGTAAATTTAAGCCTGGCCTAGTATTTTGTCCCGCCTTAGTAAAATGAGGTGTATTTCGAATGTACTACAACCTGATTCCTTGTGTTTGGACATGCAAGAAGCAAACTGCTAAATTCATATTTCATCCAGAGAGAGTACGTACTGTAAGTAAATGGGAATAGCTTAAGCGATTTGAGATGTAGGCACCTTGCTAACTAGCATATCTTTGCAAACAAAAGCACTTGAAAGTTGGACACTCACACCAGTGTGTTTTATTTCCACTTCATCCATGTACTCGGCATCTTCAACAGTGTCAAAAAAAATTTATAGAAGTGGTGATTAGCTGCCCAAAGAGCATGATGTATGCATTATTAATTAAAGAAGGTAAATTTGGCTAATTGTCATTTCTATATAGTAGCACTGCACTAAGATACATTTTAACAATCTATAAATAATTGATAATTTTTTTTCTTTCATCTTCCTTCCTAGTTTGCATAAAACTAATGACTTTGTAAATGCTACTCACTTCAAAATACTCCGATGCTCCCATGAAAATTAAACTAGCGGCATAACCTTAGCAAATAAGGAAACTTTTTTTTTTAATCTTGCTTTTTGTTGTAGACGAAGAAAGGAAATTAACAAAACTCTGATTCTGAGAAATCCACATGGGAATCAGAAAGGGATGTCATCCATGCAGGCATTAATAGTAAGGACATTGTAACTTTTAAAGTTCCAAAGAGCAAAAAAAAAGTGATCCATCTCATCAAAACTCTGGAAAACGGTCAAGTGGTGTTATTTGTTCTACATTAAACAGGATCAGGCTCTAGAACAGACAAGCCTACATGAACACACAGTGCTAGAACAAGAAAGAGTCCTGATAAGCATTAAGTATTTTTATTTTTTTTGGTACTTATCAAATGACTGCATGCATAATCCCCTGAATCAAGTTAGCGGCAGACTCAAAATTCTTCAAAAATGAAGTCTTTGGGTATCACTTATAGCTGCTTGTTTAATATGATTATAATACCTTGCTGTTTCCTTGAAATGGAGGATTTATCCAAGGAACAGTACAATCACTTGCTGAGGTCTCTGTGATTTTTACAAATCCACAACCTGCCAGACTACAGTGTTATCACAGTAGGACTTACTTCTTTAATTTTAGTGCAACTAAATACATTCCCAGAGGTGTTGGGGGTATTATAATTTCCCTATTCATCTGGTTTAGAATATAATGTTTGTAAAATGCAAAGTGTATATTTGTTCATAATTTCAATATGGTGGTAGCATTTGTAATGTCTTTATAGAGGCTTACATATGCTTCTTCTCTTCTTTTTTTTTTAAAGTAAGGTCTGTTTCTTTGACCTTTTTCTCTCATTTTAACCCTACTGATATGTCACCCATGGCAACCTTAAACCGATTTTAATAGAGTCTATCCTATTATTCATTTAAATTGAGGTGCAAGAGCACTTAGACCAGGGAAATTTGCATTCTGCAAATGGGGATTTGATGAGCAAAAATGCTAAGATATATGTTGTATAACATGCCCTATTTTGCTAGCAAATAAACAGCTCTTGAAATTGATAAACTTCAGAATATTTTATCCTCAAATGTTTGTACATAAATGATTAAAATGCATTAGCAATTCTGCTTTTAAAAATACATGGGGAAAACAACACAGTTGTGTTGCTTAAATTTGTAATTAACAAATTTATTACTAATTCTGTTCAGTTCTTTAATATGTTGCATTCCTGAAGAAGAACATTAATACACAATGGCAGAAAGAAGCTAATTTTAAGACTTTGGAGAAATGAATGTCTTTTAATGCTGTGTGTTTCTCTTATCTACATGCCACATTATTGTAATAAGTACATTCAGGAATAATTTCTTTTCAAATATTTTTACAAATCTTGCTCTTATTTGCATGCAAGTAAGTTGTCAGCTTAAATCTTTGAAATGCAAAATATATCTCATTTCTATATTTCATCAAGGAGCCTTTCATGTTTAATAAATTACAACTTAGATCCTCCAAGACTTTGTTTTTCATTAACTAAAAGCAAAAGGATACATTTAAAATCTTAATCACAACCTGCAAGGGTATTTGCATGTTGCTGATATTTGTCTTGATGGAACTTTTACTATTTGCAAACTAATCGGGAGAGCAAGGTTACACCAATAATTTCTGCAGACAATAAATGTTTCTAGGTTGTAAGCCTTTTCATTGTGTCAGGTTCCTAATGTTTGTGGAAACCTGAAGTGGATGGAAGAAACACATTCACACAGAGATTTAAAGATCTCTGCTTTAAAGAGATCATCCAGGAAATGGACAATGGTTAAGTGATTTCAGAAGACTATAAAGAATACCTGAATTCATTTATAGAAATATGGGATGCAGTCATTAAGAACCTAAGAAAAAAGAAGGTAAAATCCATCCCTATCCTACACAAGATACTCAATAACAGTAGGAATCAAGAAGCATCTGTTTCTGGTATGACCTGACCTTCAATTAAGTTAAACATAGTAGCTTATCTTTCAGAAGGCCAACCCCACCGGTTTCTTTGTCATAGGATTGGTCATCTCATCTTATCAGAGACAAGGAGCCTGACAGCTGGCACCGTTTCCTGATCCCGGTGGTCTCTGGGGGCAACAGCAGTAAGATATTACCAAAAAGTTTTTTGTTTTTTTTTTTAAAAGCAAACTTTTGCTGAACTCAGGGCTCCAAGACCCTCCCCCCCCCAAATCTCTTTTTCTCCCTCCCTCTCCAGTCTCCCCAATCAACTTCTTTTTTTACTTTTCTCAAATCGATTAAAAAATCTGGTAAATGGACATGGGTAGGTAGTTAAACTGATGCAGGCTGCATGTTGCTTTGCCAGCTAACAGGTTAAATATGGCATCGCTTTAAGTTTCCCATCAAATTCATTTTTTTATAGAAAAATCTCTGAAAGCAGAAAGGGTTGAGGGAGGGTGAGGTAAAAAGAAATAAATCATTGTAGTCTCAGGAACAGTAATCCTTGTTGAGGATTTTGGCTGATTGATATAAATAACATCGTCCTCGCCATCTGTCCGAAGAGGGACCTTTCCAGTTAGTGTTAAGCTGCAACGGCAGAATAATTAATGAATGGTGTCCTTTGTGCTGGTAATAAAGACAAGACAAATTATGTTATAATCCAACTGCTGCTCATTTGTCACAGCCAAATAAAATGTCAAATAAAAGTGAGGGGGGGCAGTGTTTGTTTAATGGACTGCAAGCTACCTGTGCGTATCATTGACAGACAACTATAGTGTACGCCCTGGATATAGAAAGCAATGAAATGCAGTTAAAAAAAAATGTTTGGAATTTATTTATTTTTATTTATTTTTTTGAAAGAGAGATACATGCAAATCTATTTCTTCCTTGTTTTGTGAAGGAGAAAGGGCAGGGCAGCCAAGGAAGAATATTTTCCCAGCCGTATATTAATGCAAGCTTTAATTATATAGCTATAATACCCTTTTTGTTCCTTTCTTAGAAGGATTGGATTGTGTTACATTGTGCCCTGGAAAATGCAGTGTGCCAGGGAGGAAGGAAAAAAACTTCACCACGGCTCTTATGCTACAGATCCGTAAGAATCTGTTTGCTTGTCTTCCTTCCTTCCTTCCTTCCTTCCTTCCTTCCTTCCTTCCTTCCTTCCTTCCTTCCTTCCTTTCTTGCTTTGGACAAGCCTATTCCTCCAGTTGCTAGGAAAACCAAATGCTGAAATTGTTTGCAGGGATTCAGCCAAGTCCCCGTGGGGAATTACCTATGGTCGAGGGCAGGGCTGCACTTTTTCAGAACATGTTTCTGCTGTAAAAAATTCACAAACCTGGCATTCGTACAGGCATCTGTCGCTCGCTCTAATGCCAGTTCATAGTATACATACAAACATCTGCTTCCATGCACAAAGGGAGGCAGAGCGCTTGACAGGTCTGTGTTAGCAGAGTTTGCCATGCCAGTTCTTTATGCAAAAACCCTAATGCTTCCCGTCAAGCCATTAGAAGTGATACAATCAGCCCAGGCCCCATTAAGCCATCAGTGTCCACCTGTGATAAAGATGGCCATTTGTTTTCTTAAAGCCCACTTAATGTCTGCTTAACTCAATTTGTCAGGAAATGTAGAACAATTTCCTCACAGCCTGAAATTTGGTAGTGATTCAAAGTCAAAAGGCCAAGTCTAGTCTTATTCAAATCATATAATAAAGAGTCTTCAAGTCTAAACCTACCCTGGGGAAAAGCTGTTTACATAGCTTCCTTTAATAATAATAATAATAATAATAATAATAATAATAATAATAATAATTTTTAAAAAGACAAGAATAAAATCCTTTTCACAATTAAAAATTCATATTTTTCTTCTTATTATCAGGGCTGTTTTGCTTTTTTAAAAAAAAAATAAAGATTTTTTTTTAAAAAAAACATACTTTAGAGCAGCAGCAGCATTTTTCATTTTAATTTATGTCACAGAACTATGCGGACTAGTTATTAGTCATATTTGACCCTGGCTTCCCACCAAAGGGAATGCGTACAGCTATCTTTTTTTTTTAAATTTTTTTTATGCACACATTGCTTTCTAAAGAACTGAATTAACTGGTTTACAGAGGTAAATAAATTAAATTTACGTGTGCTAATTTTTGTAAAACAGAGGCCAACGTCACAGAGAACCAATCCTTCCTCGGTTTTCATTTTCAAAGATGACTAAAACTTCTGGGGGGGGAAAAAACCCTGTCTTATTAAATTGGAGGTGCAAGATAAAATCCTATTATTCTGTGCAATTCTTTGTTTCAATGTATCAATATCGATTTAATAAATAATAAAATAATAACTATCAAACAAGACTAGGCATTGCCTTCCAGACGAAACTAAATGTTTTATTTCTTCTCCTTTAACTCTCTTCCTATTTAACCATTTTCTGAATCCAATACAGCTTTCAGCTTCTTTAAAAGTTGGCCACGGGAGCCGAAGTAAATCTTACATCCCCATCTCCCTCCCTCCACCCACCCACCCACTCAGTTGTTGAATGGGCTTGTCATGCCATCTTATGAACAGACCCCTTCGTGCCTACAAAACATATCATTATTAGTAACAATACTGCTTTTATCTATCCCCTATTTCTACATTAAAACCATTCCTACAAAAACAACCTTTTCCCCACACCCCTAATTGGGAAAGATTTTATTGCTGGCTACAAATTTTTTTTAAAAAAAGGCACTTGAGGGCAGGCACAAACTATTGTATTTTAATACTGTGTTGGCATTGGAAACAATGGGTATTTTTGTAGGGAAAAAAAAAGAAAGAAGCAAGCTGGATCCTTGGAAGTCTATCTCGCTGGGCTTTAACTGCTTGTTAGGGAGGTGTGTGATAGCCTCGAGTTGTGCATTTTCAGGGAAAATATCACCCTATCCAGATGTTCAAGTCTGTTCTTTCCATGCACAGGAACAATGTACTGTACAGTACTGAATTTGAAAAGGGAGGAGAGGAGAAAGGAGCCAGGGGAAAACAGGCATTATCTGTTTCCTAGTTAAGTCCCAGAGATCAATCATGAAGCCTGATAACCTTCCCCCAATTGAGCCTTTTCCATTTTTAGCAATCCGATGTAGGTGTCTAATCAGCAGGTATGCGCATTAGCATCTTCCTGCTTCATCCCCCCTCCACCCAAAAGAAAAGCCAAAAACAAAGTCTCTATCAAAAGAACAGAGTTGACTCCAGGTATCCCAATCTTAGAAAGGGAGTTCCAGGAGACGAAGCTGCTTCTTGGGGGTATAATTAAGGTCTGCATTTTCCTCTTTGCTGTGACTTGCTGCTCCGTATTGCCTATAATGTATGGCACTGTTAAGGGAAAAAAATTGGAGTCCAAGTGACTGGAAAGTTAGGTCTGCTCTGTAGCCCTGTGAGATTGTTGACATCTGCCGTGGTTGGAAAGCTCAGTAAGCAGGAAATGGAGTGTCACTCTGACTGGTAGTTTACCATTATGCTGGCATCCTAATGAACTGTCTGCAGTGCACAGAGCTTCTGGATGGCATCTTAACGCACGACTAGGCAAAAGCACTTCTTTCCTTGTCACTGTCATCCATCTGCCTGCACCCTACTGCAACCAATGGGATGGAACCATGCTACAATGTGCTATAAGCCATTTAGAGTTGCACATTGTATAATCAGCCCCATCAAATATGTAAAAGAATGACAATTATTGGTTGTTATTTTTTTTTTCCTCAAATGATAGCACCTGGAGGTTTAGTCAGTGAAGTTTAACTTTTCTAAGTACTCTGAGGACAGAGGGGTGAGGGAAATATTCCATTAATTTCGCATACATATTTGCTAAATGGAACCGAGTTGGAAACTCATTGTCTTAACTCTTGCTAATGGACTGAAAAATAGTTATGAATATTCATGGAAAAGCTTCTTTTTTATGAGGCACAATTGATGTGTTACAACATGACAAGTTGCAACCTTTTCCTCTACCTCCCAGTCTTTTGGGGTGATGATTGGGGAGGTAGCAAGAATAAGAAGCAAATGAATTAAGGAATGAATGTAACTGAAGTTAGGGGCATCAAGACATACTTTTTTTATATAAAAAAAGACACCATGTATGTATACCAATGTCTCTCTGTGTGTAAAAGCACAGTGCATATATGTGTCTCTCTGCATATAATAGCATCATTACTGCCTGTAAAATAATGGTTAAAATCAGGACTTTAAAACTTTACACAGAATTAATAATAGATTAGATAGCAAAATATAATTAGACCTATATTTCTGTTCTTCTATATTTTTACTTATCTGTCTATATGTTTTGTCTATTTTATCAGAGAGAGAAGGAGAGGGAAAGAGAGAGCTTATTCTCACTTACAGAGGTCAGCTGGAATAACCAAATACGCCTTCTGTTTTAGCAACATTTCCCATAAGGTAAAAAAAAAAAAAAAATTGGGAGGAAGGAAAGATATTAAAAAAAAATAAAAAAATTCAGGCTGGCATAGAATGACCGAAACTGAGTTAGGGCAATAGAGATTGTCTAAATTGGATGTTTTATTTACATCCAAAAGGGCAGAGCATAATTTAGTTTGCCTCAGATTTTTTCACAGACATTAAAACTATAGCAAACAGACCAGCAGGGAAGCTTACACAGCAGCACAGTAGGGGAGCTCGCCGAACGTCTGCCCAACACTATGCCTGGTTGTAGCCAGTATCAGAAGCCTCACATGTTCTCTAGCACTAAAAATTGCAACCTGGCTCATTCTTGTTTTATTTGATCAGGGAGGCTAATGAGAGAGATGGTTAGATGAAAGGAAGAGTCAAAAGAGTCTCTCAAACAGGGTTTTTTTGTTTTTGTTTTTGTAGGTAAAACGATAACTATGATGTAAAACAAATATTAAACAGTGAGAAGAACAGAGCAGGGAGGGAGAGATAAACTGACCTAATACGGTTTGTAATTGCACGCTTTTGTTGAATGTAAAATAGCACCGAGGCACAACAGAACAAAAATCCAAGGTTCGAAGGGTTGAAATGAACATTAAACATGTATTGGTATGATCTCAAAGTTCCTTGGAAATAGGAGTTGGTAGAAAGGTAAAAGGACATTAAGTCCCTCAACCATGCCTAATGCAGGGTTGTGACTGGAGACAGAGGTCAAGCGCTTACTACCTTGCAGGATAAGGAATTTACGTCAGACTAACTCCAAAAGTTTATTTCTAATAAGAGGATATTATACAAGAATTGTAAATTTCCAATTCAGTAAAAAAAAAAAAAAAAAGTACTTACTGTATTCCAAACCGATATTTGGAAGTGTCATTTATGGAGATAGAGCACGTGTTAGCTAGAAGATTGACAATCTAGATTTATAATTCTGAGTGGTCTGTGTTGGTACAGATAATTCCATTGGACATCAATTGGCTAATGGTTGTTATGGGTTACAAATGAAGTTTCTTTCCTTCCCTTCTTATAAGTTTGATATAAAGATGGCTTTAGAAGGCATTGGTAATAATCCATTTTTATCCAAAACTCAGATTAATCATTGAAGGCATTAGCCATGCTTTAATATGATAGTCACAAATCTATTCTCTGTCATCATTAATAACTAGGATTCAAAGGTGAGTTGTAGCTTTAGAATATTCGATTGCAGATCTTCAACCCCTGGAGAAAGTAAAGAGAGATTAGCAAACATTACAGGTAGTCCTCAATTTATGACCAAAACTGAGCTCAAAATTTCTGATGCTAAGTAAGACAATTGTTAAGTGACTTTTGCCCCATTTTACGACTTTTCTTGTCACAGTTATTAAGTAAATCACTGAGTTGTTAACTTAGTAACAACTGAATTGAATTTGGTTTCCTATTTACTTTGCTTGTCAGAAGGTTACAAAAGGTGATCATAAGACCCCGGGACACTGCAACCGTCATAAATATGAGTCAGTTGCCAAGCACTTGAATTTTGATCACATGACTATGGTGATGCTGCAGTGGTCATAAGTATGAAAAATGGTCATAAGTGACTTTTTTCAATGCTGTTGCATTTTTGAATGGTCACTAAATGAACTGTTGTAAATCAAGGATTACCTGTAGTAAATTGCTTACAACAAGAAGAAGTTTATGTCTCCATCTCTCTTTCTCTCTCCCTCTCTCTCACCAGCTTCCACATGAATCAGCAGACACCCATTCTTCCATTAAGCAAAGCTTGTTTTCATAGTGCCCATTTGTTCTTTCTTTTTTAAAAAAAATACTTTTGTGATGCAGTTTTTTTTTTTATTAAAAAAAACCTCTTCTACTGAGAACAGTATCATCTTTTCTAATGAAAGAATATCCAATATTTTCATGGAACTGCAAAAAAAGTGAGCGGGTAGCAAAACGCCTGGTCTCAGCATCTTTGTCTGGGAAATGGTGAAGTGTGACTGTGATTTATAATGAGAAAAAGGTATCTACAACATACAATTTCCTACCTAGCTGCAAAATAATAATTCATAGTGATGTCCATTCCAGATAATATACCTTTGCAAGGGAGGACCCATGTGGTAAGATGATCATGATAAATGTCAGACCAATGCAGGTAACGGCTTTACAAACCATTAAGATTAGCTTCCTCTTTTTCCCCTGATGATAACAGTAACCATGCTGTGAGCCTATGTGGTAATAATATTTCACGACTGATAAATGCCAGAACCAGGCAGAGGTGTTTATCATTCCCAGTTCAGAAATGCTGACTAAAGTTACCACACATTGCCACTTTTTCCTCTTTTTCAGTCAGATAACAATTAGCAAATGGGTTGAATCATAAAACGGAGATATGCCACATTCCTTCCAAGCCTTGGGAATGAATTTTTCACCCTCTTTGTGAGGAATATGTTCTAAGCTAAAACAAATTATGGAGGCACAAAGCATGGGGTAATAAATGTTAACTCTGAGGATAGAACAGTAGCATTTTTTTTTAAAATTTGATTTATATGCTGCCCTTCTCCGGAGACTCAGGGCGGCTTACAGTGCATTAAGCAATTTGCAGGTTCCGTTGTGTGTAAGAGAGACACACTCAAGTTGTGTCTACTTGGTCTAGTATTCCAAATATATGAGTGGGGTATTTTTCATTAATAGTAAACAAAAACATGTAGAGTTGACCCAAAATTTGATCACAAAATTTCTTGGATTT
This sequence comes from Arizona elegans, assembly GCA_022577455.1. Taxonomy (NCBI): domain Eukaryota; kingdom Metazoa; phylum Chordata; class Lepidosauria; order Squamata; family Colubridae; genus Arizona; species Arizona elegans. Next base: position 117,946,246 of record JAKOOJ010000001.1, read on the forward strand.
GGCAATTTTGCAGGATTGTAGCCACTTTTAAAATAATTAATTACTTTTTTTAAAAAAAAATGATTTATATGCCGCCCTTCTCCGGAGACTCAGGGCGACTTACAATGCGCTAAGCAATAGCCTTCATCCTTTTTGTATATTTATACAAAGTCAGCTTATTGCCCCCACAACTGGGTCCCCAATTTACCTACCTTAGAAAGGATGGAAGGCTGAGTCAACCTTGAGCCTGGCGAGATTCGAACCTGCAGTAATTGCAGGCAGCTGGTCTTAATAACAGGGTGCTTTAGACCTCTGTACTACCAAGGCTCTTTGTCCTTTAGGTGCTTTTTCAAGAGGCAACCGGACTTTGTGGTTCAGAAAGTCCAGTTGCCTCTTGAAAAAGCGGCTTTGGGACGATCATGACCTGAGAATCTCCATAGACAAATTCATTTCTTTATTTTGGAGTCCTCAGGGGGAAAAAATGTTCTGAAAAGTTTGTTGAGACCTGAAGTATTATTACTAATATTTATATAATATTTATAATAAGTATTATTATTTCAACAATTTAGACTGCATTTTAAACTGATCACTGGTATATAAAACCAACATTTGCAGTTCAATGTTTTGTGGCATACAACTATGTATTTATAAGGATGCCTCCAGATCAGAAGTTATTCAGTTTTAAGGGCCATCAACCCAGGCTCATTATTTCATCCTTAACTCTTTTACTAGGTTAGAATTAGGCTCATCACCTTTGGGGTCCATTTGAAGCTATGAAATCAAATTCTCTGGGGAACAACTTTGTTTCACTTTACCTTATTAGATACTGTAGGTCTGAATCCTAACTGAATCCTGAATGCTTCAGAAGACGACTCAATCTTGTTAAAAAGGACTCCAGCCTATTTAATAAGGAAAGGTGAACCTTACCTTATGTTCCTTTCCAGCATTAGCCATTCTCAGCCCTGACAATATCATAACTGACCTCCAGCAGAGGATTTGGGTCATAGGTTTCAAAAAGATAGACCCAGTGTTTCTCACTGGATTATAGTTTAATAAATATCCTTCCTTGGTCAAACCTAGATATTTTTTAAACACTTGACACAGAAGACTTTTTAGCTTGACCTCAGTTTCGGTTACACTTTAGGGTGACAACTGACAGATCTATCAACATCCTCTATGAAAACCCTATCTGTATATATTCAATATAGCACTCAGTTCTGCATCCAGTGTAGTATTTGAGTGCCCGTTATGTACACTAAATGGAAAACAGAACTTATAAAATCAATTGCTACAAATCTGAACTGTTCTTCTGACCAGGAAGCCATTGTTCTCCCAGGAGGCCAAACTTTAGCTATTTTTTAAAAGAGACCATATAGCTATGGATGCCTCCCTCACATTACTAATTGTTTCAGGCTTTCTCTGCATGTTTATTGTGGCTTTATATTTGATATATGTATTGTTGTATTGTTATGCTTTAAAATTTGTTCTTGGGTTGTCAATAAAAATAATTCCCTGTCTTTGTTGTACTCACTAGGAATAAAGCTTTTTTTTTTAATTTTAAAGACAGAACTTTATAAATGGTCAATTTTTTTAAAAAAAGTCAGTTTGAACTTTGCTGAGCATTTAAATTCTCCAGCCAGATTCACATCTTTTGGGGGCTTTGATGAGACGGCCAAGGACAGAATAAGGAATCTATTCCACATTTCTCAATTTACAAAGATTTTGTCCGGGGAGGGGGTCATTTTGCCAAAGAAAGTTTTGATCCTATATGGAGATGTTTGAGCTCCTTTAAAGCTTATATTATCACACTTTCTAGAGGAATGGTTTTAGGTAATAAAAAAATATAACAAGAAGGGCAGCTATTTTTTTTTAGTCTTGCACTGTGTGAAATTGCTATCAAAATATTTCAAGATTGCTGCGTTTGTTTTAAAGGTAGCTGATAATCACTTGTGCTGCCTCTCCCCACCTCCCAGAAAACAAAGAGAGAAACCGAGTACCAAAATAATAAATATTTATGCACTCTATATCATATACTATTAATATGACTAGATCATTGAGCACATGAGGAGAGGACAGTAGGAATGTATTTATATGACCAAATTTCTTTTTCGGTCCATGGGTTGAGATCATTGCTGTATGAAACCTGGATGACTGAAATGACAATGCACAATATTACAGAAATGTATGAAGGTATGATGAACCCAAGTTTCACTTCAAGTTTGCAAAAGGGGATCCCATGACCTGGGGACACTGCAGCCGTCATAAATATGAACCAGTTGTCAAACATCCAAATGTAAATCACATGATGATGGAGATGTTGTGATGGTCATAAGTGTGAAAAATGGTCTTAAGTCACTTTTTTCAGTGCCATTGTAACTTTGAATGGTCACTAAGTAAACCAGGGGTGAAATCCAGCAGGTTCTGACAGGTTCTGGAGAACCGGTAGCAGAAATTTTGAGTAGTTTGGAGAACCGGCAAATACCACCTCTGGCTGGCCCCAGAGTGGGATGGGAAAGGAGATTTTGCAGTATCCTTCCCCTGAAGCCATGCCCATGAAGCCACACCTACCAATCCACACCATGCCGACCAAGCCACGCCCACAGAACCAATAGTAAAAAATATTTGGATTTCACCACTGAAGTGAACTGTTGTAAATTGAGGACTACCTGTATAGGCTTCAATAAATTGTCTGTGTAATTTTATGAAATAGAATGGAAATGGAAATGGAAATGAAAAGGAATGGAAATGGAAGAATAGAATAGAATAGAATAGAATAGAATAGAATAGAATAGAATAGAATAGAATAGAATAGAATAGAATAGAATAGAACAGAGAGTTGGAAGAGACCTTGGAGGTCTTCCCTGCTCAGGCAGGAAACTCTATACCATTTCAGACAAATGGTTCTCCTGTCTCTTCTTAAAAACTTCCAGTGTTGGAGCATTTACAACTTCTGGAGGCAAGTTGTTTCACTGATTAATTGTTCTAATTGTTAGGAAATTTCTTCTTACGTAGTTCTAGGTTGCTTCTCTCCTTGATTAGTTTCCATCCATTACTTCTTGTCCTGTCCTCAGGTGCTTTGGAGAATAGATTGACCACCTCTTCTTTATGGCAATCCCTCAGATAACTGCTATCATGTGATCCATAGTCCTTCTTTTCATTAAACTAGACATATTCAATTCCAGCAACCATTCTTCATATGTTTTAGCCTCCTTAATCATCTTTGTTGCTCTTCTCTGAATCCTTTCTAGAGTCTCTTTTTTACATTGTGGTCACCAAAAGTGGATGCAGTATTCCAAGTGTGGCCTTATCAAGGAATCATAAAGTGGTAGTAACACTTATTTATTTATTTATTTATTTATTTATTTATTTATTTATTTATTTATTAAATTTATATACCGCCCTATTCCTAAGGGACTCAGGGCGGTGAACAGCGAACGATAAAAATACATTTAATACAAACGTTAATAAAAAAAAACCCAATTAAAATATACTAAACACTCTGGTCCTAGATAATTCAAGACATCCCAGTTTAAAATAAAATCAAAAAGCAATATAAAGGGAAAGTTAGGCCAGGCCGGCCGGCTGAAACAGGAATGTTTTGAGGGCATGGAGGAAAGTGCGCAGATCCGGAATCTTCTGTATCTCTGGGGGGAGCTCGTTCCAGATGGTGGGTGCCCTCACAGAAAAGGCTCTTCCCCTGGGGGCCGCCAGTCAACATTGTTTGGCTGACAGCACCCTGAGAAGCCCCTCTCTATGGGAGCGTACTGGGCGGTGAGAGTCTATTGGTGGCAGAATGATTTTGATTCTATCCCTCTGTTAACACAGCCTAGAACTGTGTTGGCTTTTTTTTGGTAGCTGCAGCACACTGCTGGCGCTGATACTTTGTCCCTGTCAATTCCTTCACTAAGAAATATATGGGGAGAAATGAATCTTAAACTCAAACATAATCTTGCCATGTAAGAGTGTGTAAGACACAGTTGGACTTCCCTTGTACTTCCCAGTTTTTGGAATCATCATGTTATTTAAGTCCAACTCAGAACTGACTTGCTCTTTTCTAGGTGTTTGAAATTTAGCCCTTGATTACCAGTACCTTTCTAGGATTTTCCCTAACATTCATGTCAAGCTGATTGTTTTGCACTTTGCTGGGTTTAATTTTTTTCTTTTTTAAACAGCGGGCAGTCTTGGTTTTTCTCCAATCTATTGACACCTTGTGGTCTAGGAGTTTTCAAAGATAAAAGTCTGTGGTTTTGAGATTACATCTGCAATTTCCTTTAGCACCCTGTAATCCATCTGGCCCATGCAACAAATTCATTCAGAGCATCTAGATGTATTTTTTACCATTTCCTATTTAACCTGTAGTTTTCTTATGTCCCCTACTGTGCACCTTCAGATTGATCAATTGTCCATTTTTTTTTCCTTTTGGGAAAAGACAGATGTAAAATTTAGCGATTCAGCCTTCTCCCTGTTGTCCATCACCATCATGCAATCATTTTCAATCAAGAAAAGTTTCCTAGACTTATCCACACATACCCCAATAAAGTTTTTGTTTGTTTGTTTGTTATTTTGTGGAATTTATTGCAAGCCTTGCTCATTCTATCTCTTTAGTCTTCTTCACCCCATTCTTACAAATTCAGGTTATTTCCTGATATTTTGTCTTTCATATATGTCCCTTTTCTATTTTTTTAACTTTATGCCAAAATATTATATAGTGGAATAAGTATATTCTAATATCAGTGCTGAGGCAAAGCCAACAGAAGTATTCCGGTTTACAGTATTTTTGTGGTAAGAAAATATCTCTTCCATATTGGAATTCTCCAAATATTTCCAGAGTAGAAATATAAGCAATTAGAAGAATGTTTTTAAAATTAAAAACCTATGCTAGATAAAGCCAGTCATAAGATCCAGGTTATCTAAAACCTGCAGCATGTAAAACTGTTTCCCTATGTCAGGGACCTTGAACATTTATTTTATCTTATCTTTTGCAAAATGAAAGCACAGTTATGTGTGCTTCAACATCTCATGCAAATATCTTACTCAGAAACCATATTTTAAGACTTGGAAGCCATTAATCATATAGAAAATATTCTTATTCTAAGCCAGTCAGCAGCAGTGTCGTTATCACAACATTAAAAGAAGTTTCACATCACAAAAGTGATTATAGGTCTCAATCTCACATTCTTTCATTACTGACTAATTGTTTTCCACAAAAAAGGCAGTTATGAAATGATAGAAAGAATACCAGGCAAGGGACAGGATGTGAACTAAGAAAATCAACACAAGGAAGAATTGATCATTATAGAGCATGAAATAAAGCTTATAAGGTAGGCATGTTTATTAGGTAAGAGGATAACCTCCCGGGCCTAAGTTTTACTAAGTCTGCATAGTAACTACATTACTTCATATTGAAGATACATTTGCTCAACTTCTATCTGAAACTTCCATGTAAAATAAATGTCTTGGAAAAGAAAATGATTGTAGTTTCTCTGATCTATCTATCAAATAGTATTCAATTATGGAAATTATCACTTCAGACATGGCAGTCTGAAGTGATATTAACTCAGTACCTTGAGACCAAGGCCTCTGGTGTCTCATGGATCCATGGTTGATGAAATACCTTTATGAGTTAGGATTGAAAAGTGCCATAGAGTTTTCTCCACCTTAATGTAGCATATAACTTGCAAAGTTAAAAACTAAATAAATTACAGCATGAATAGCTGCTAAAATCTGTCTAATGTCTCAATTAAAACTTAGTGAAGGTATGACTTAATTGTATTTCAATAGAAAATATGGTCGGTAATGAGCAGGGGAATGACTTAATATTACATTCTTGTTAACACAATCAAATGCTTTCCTGCTAATTATATTTGGATGGGAGAAGGCCTAATGGGTAGATTGTGCACACATATAGATAATTGTGTGTTATTTTTCTAAACTGAATGATAAATGGGGAATTTCAATAGAACAGAATATATGTAGCTCAGAGTTGAATTGTAGAGTCCTCGGTGCTCTCTGAGTTTGGTTGTTTGCTTGCAGACATTTCATTGCCTGACTGGGTAACAACATAGAGCATCAAGGACTCCACATATGAGGAATTGTTCATGTTTTGCAAATAATCTGGATCTTCCAGAATCAGAAAAAGTGCTTGCATTTCCAATGAGATGAAAGAGATAAACTAATACTTTCCCATTCCTTTAAGTCAAGGTAGCCCACTGAGAGCTAAAAAAGTATTTCCTCAGGAAATTCATGAAATGAGTTTCTGGCATGACAGGTCACACCCTGGCCTTTGCTACCTCAGACCAATCTTCCAAAGGCCAGCTCTGTGTGTCATCTGTAGAAAAAAACAACCAAGTCTTAAAACATTAATTGTACCCCATGATAACGTCTCAGCTTTCATGAATCTCAGCTTGTTTTATCAGAGATAACAGCATCATTCTGAGCTACAATACACTGCTGCATCTCCAACAACATTCGAAAGTCCCCATTCTCCAACCTGAGGGTATCCTGAAGGACAGGAGCTTCAGGAGGTTGTAATGAGTTAGAAAACTTAAAAATCTCCTTGCGCTTGGAATTGTTGTTTATGAAAATGTGAACACACTCTATTGCAAAATAATACTTAAAACGGGGCACTTCAGCTGTAACCATGCTTCCAGATCACATTTGTCTGTTTCAACCATGGTAGCAGCAACATTGTAGGCAGTCAGATACTGTTGTAACACCCATAACTCTTTATTTCTTTCAGAAATCCAAGAACCTGCTAGCCAAGTGAAAGCCATAAAGGACCTTGTACAGAGATTGCCCAGGCCAAACTATGACACCATGAAAATTGTGTTTGCACATCTGCAAAAGTAAGTGGAAAAGCTATGAAACCTTAAAGAAGAAAATGGAAATTAGAAACAAAATTGGTCAGTTGGTTTTCAGCAACATGCTGTATTGTTTCAATGCTCAAATTTTTCAGTACATCATCAAGCCAGGTTATGTGGAATATGTTCCATTTTTAAAGCTTGTTCCGTACTAGATTTCAAACCAAAGGAAATGAAATGGAAAAGCATATTTAATATTAGTCCAAACTGATTTTGGCATAAGAAAGGACAAATGCAGCCAGAACTGCCATCTTCCTTAGCCTCCAGGGCCGGATTTTCCTATAGGCTAACTAGGCTTCAGCCTAGGGCCTCAAGATCAAGAGGGGCCTACATTCAAATTGTTAGCAAAATTAAAATTACATTATTCTAAAAACAGTGAACACTAAAACACTGAACCGAAAATAAGGAGAAATTCTATGTATATGACTAATAAACAAATATAAAAACTTAAAAATGGGAGGTGAAAGGGCCTCATAAGTGGAATAGCCTAGGGCCTCTTTTCATCTAAATCCGGCCCTGTTAGCCTCCTAAGTACAATATATAGAATATATGAGTAAAACATTGTCTTTTAATACAGGAATTTGCAGAACCTTTATGTTATGAAGCTTCTAAGCAATGGAGGTAGGACATACATTTTTTGAATGTTGCTTCACTTGTATCCCTAGTCAGGCAATACAAGTGAAGCCACATTCACATTCAAGGCTTCACTTGTATCCGTGGCTTTGTATCACTAGCCAGGGGCTGTGATGGCTCATGTGGTTAGGACAGTAAGTTAAATGACCACTGAGAGGTTGGCAGCTGAGCAGTTCAAAACCTGAGAGTGAGCTGCATGACAGAATGAGCTCCTGTCAATTTGTCCTAGCTCCTGCTCACCCAACAGTTTGAAAGTATGAAAACGCAAGTAGATAAAAAAGTACCACTTTAGTGGGAAAATAACAGACATGAAAAGAACCCCCTCAGGTTCTTTTGAAGTGATGAACCCCCTGCAAAACAGTGATGTTACCAGCTAATCCTTTCAACCCAGAAGCACCTTCTGACACAAAAGTAGTAGTATATTCCTAGCACTCCAATGCATAAAATTAAGAAATTTTAATTTAATTTAATTTAATTTAATTTAATTTAATTTAATTTAATTATTTAATTTAATAATTTAATTTAATAATTTAATTTAATTTAATTTAATTTAATTTAATTTAATTAATTTAATTTAATTTAATTTAATTTAATTTAATTTAATTTAATTTAATTTAATTTAATTTAATTTAATTTAATTTAATTTAATTTAATTTAATTTAATTTAATTTAATTTAATTTAATTTAATTTAATTTAATTTAATTTAATTTAATTTAATTTAATTTAATTTAATTTAATTTAATTTAATTTAATTTAATTTAATTTAATTTAATTTAATTTAATTTAATTTAATTTAATTTAATTTAATTTAATTTAATTTAATTTAATTTAATTTATATACCGCCCTTCTCCCTGAGGACTCAGGGCGGTGTACAGCCAAGATAAAAAACATAGAATACAAATATTAAAACATTTAAAAATATATATAAATTTGGGCCGAAAGTTAAGAATCACAAACTAATTAAAAGAAATTTAAAAATTTCTTCTAAGCCAACCCGGCTTGTTGGAAAAGATGAGTTTTCAGGGAACGACGGAAGGCATTGAGGTCATGGATCCTTCTTATCTCCGGGGGCAACTGATTCCAGAGGGTAGGAGCCCCCACAGAGAAGGCCCTCCCCCTGGGGGCCACCAGCCTACATTGTTTGGCTGATGGCACCCTGAGGAGGCCCTCTCTGTGGGAGCGCACGGGTTGATGGGAGGTCGTCGGTAGCAGCAGGCGGTCTCGGAGATAGCTAGGCCCTATGCCATGGAGCGCTTTAAAGGTGAGAACCAACACCTTGAAGCGCACCCGGAAGACCACCGGGAGCCAGTGCAGCTCGCGCAGGAGTGGTGTTACATGGGAGCGCCATGTTGCTCCCATCACTACCCGCGCTGCTGCATTCTGGACCACCTGGAGCCTCCGGGTGCTCTTCAAGGGGAGCCCCATGTAGAGAGCGTTGCAGTAGTCAAGGCGAGAGGTGACAAGGGCATGAGTGACTGTGCACAAGGAATCCTGATCAAGAAAGGGCCGCAACTGGCGAATCAGGCGAACCTGATAAAAGGTCCCCCTGGTAACAGCTGTCAGATGTTCCTCCAAAGACAGCTGTCTATCCAGGAGGACTCCCAGATTGCGAGCCCTTTCAGTGGGGGCCAAAGACTCACCCCCAATAGTCAGCGATGGAGTCAACTGACTATATCGGGATGCCGGGAGCCACAGCCACTCAGTCTTGGAAGGGTTGAGCTTAAGCCTGTTCCTCCCCATCCAGATCCGCACAGCCTCCAGGCACTGGGACATCACTTCAAGGGCATCGTTGGGGTGGCCTGGGGTGGAGATGTACAGCTGGGTGTCATCAGCGTACTGGTGGTATCTCACCCCAAAGCCACGGATGAAATAAGGGGGTTTTCTAAGCAAAATATATATTTGTAGGCCAAACTGTACCTTTGGAGCTAATCCATTGTATAATGATCATCAGCTTCTAGAGAGAGAGGTCACTAAGAGAAGAAGTCAGCATCTGAGCTAGATAAAACCTAGATCCAAAGTGTGATCTCCCCTGGGAATGGGATACTTGATCAGAAAAGCTGGTTGTTCAGCCATCAACAACAACAGGCCCAGAGAAGGCAGTTTGAAGTCCTCCAGCACCATCAGATAACCCCTGCCATCAACCTAGCCACAGAGGCAAGAATCTCATGCAGTAATGCTGTTACCCTACAATCTAGATTCAGATCCCAGGGTGGGGATATGAAGGATTTATAGCATTGGTTTTTAAACAGTTTGATCCAATTATCCTTTTTCCCAGTTCAAATAATGTCATTACCCTCACAAAGACAGATTCTGTTGTTTTACTTCAGCACCTCAGAAATAGCAGTCCCAAACTGGATCCTTGTCTCACAAACAAGCAATTACAAATTGCTTCATTACCCCTAGGATATGCCCCAAATTATCCCCACTTTAAAAACCACTGATTTATAGTTTGACCTCCTGAGGATCCTGTTCCAAATTGACTATTTTTGGCCTGCTATTTACACTACCAGAAGTGATCTCTTGAAACTAATTCCAACTGGGGCCACAGCAAGAACCTAAACATTAAAGCCCTTCCAATGTAAGGATCCTCATTTAGATTGAGCTGTGTGATTTATATTAGGGGGAAAAAAATAAACCAAAGATACTACTACTACTACTGGATGAACTACTACTAATTTAAGTTACTACTACTAACTTAATCTGAAATAAAACAAGTGAGATAATTAGACCTGACCTGTATCAATAGCTGTTATTAGAATTGTGTAGCCTTCTCTTTTATGGATAAATCACATTTTATTTCTTCTCTTTTGCTTTTTTTTTAACACTAAATTTACTAAATACTATTGAATTTAGCCTTAGGAAAGGCTTGCTATTGTGCCCTTTAGGCAAAGCTTATTTTTTTGCTTACTTACTATGTTACCGGTATATGAATGTAATTTATTGATAATAGCCTTGCTTATCAAGTGTATTATACCTTATTTTATCAGATTTGTTAAAAAATGAAAATCGTACTGAATTGGGTTTCATCAGGCAAGAAATACAGTTGTTGCAGCCTTTTGAATAACCATGAGATACAGAACACATATTCAGCTTTCTAAAAACTTATGAAGCACCTACTAATTAGCTTGCCATAGTTTGTTGCTAAGCTATGACCAACTACTAGTCATTCATGCATTAGTTCCCTGATTAGACTGCTGTAGTACACACTAAATAGTGCTGCCCTTGAAAAATGTTGGAAAATTTCAATGGGTATGAAATGCAGCAGTATGATTGCTGGTAAGAAGGAGACATTTTGATCAGCAGCTTAACAAACTGCGGATTTTTTTCCCCCTCGGTTCAAGGTGTTGGTGCAACCTTTATGTTGAAAACTTGGCAGTTTGATGCTTTAAGGCCTGCCGTCTTTTATGCATTCCTTACAGTATGTTGCTGTTTTTGTCGGAAGCAATGCCTTGAATTTTACGGGATTGTGAACATTAGGCAGACAATCCCAATGTGACCTTACAATTTATAAACCACACCTATTACATTAAGAAATATGGAGGGAGGGGGAATCTGGGAAAGAAGAAATCAATTAAAAGTTGTATATATATGTGTGTGTGTGTGTGTGTGTGTGTGTGTGTGTGTGTATACACATATATATACATATATACATATATATACATGCAAGTTTTAGTGTATTCGGGTCTTTTCCCATGTAAGATTGAGAGCATCTTGGCGACGTTTTGACGAGGTCCCACTCATCATCTTCAGGCTGGTGTCTTCGGCTTCGTGCTTGTGCGAGGAAAGCGTGATCGGAGCTGCCGTCTCTCTATAAATACTGGTGGGGAGGTGTGGGGTGCTGGCTTTGTCGCTGTGAGTAGGTTGGTTGCCTGTGTTGTTACATCTTGATTAGTTGATCTAATCAAGATGTTGATCTAATCGGCTTCCGGTTTGCTCTCCTTGGCGGTCCCCTTGGGGCCGCCAGCCCCATCGCCTATAAAGAGCCGCCTTTACAACGGAAAGGCAGCTCGAAAAACTCCATTTCCATAAGGAAATGTGAGATAGAGCAGGTGAGGGCAGGTAGAGCTCTCCGCGAAGCCCCCAGAGTTTTTTTTTTTACTCTTGGGGGCAAAGCGGATGAGGCTCCCTACTTCCTCGCCGCTGCTCCGGGCTTTGGGAGACCTCTGCTTTTTTGCAGAGCCAGGCGACGAGAACAAGCCTTTTAAAGAAAATTAACAGATTAATTAAAGAGGATGAGATCTGGATCTGTGACCCTAAATTGCAAGTATTTTTATTTACTTTATAAAAGATATTGAAGAAAGCAAAAAAGAATTTTAAAATGGCGACTGCCGAGGCTTGAGCAGGGAAAGCTGAAAGGGAAAGTCCTTCCGTTTCTTAATAAGCCACAAAGTAGCAGAATAAATACTGCTGGCTACAATTGAAGAAAAAATTCTACTTTTATGTCTTCTTTTTCCTGGAGATTTGATACTGATCTTGTTTGGAAAGAAGCTTTCTTTTCTTTTCTTTTCTTTTCTTTTCTTTTCTTTCCTTTTCTTTTCTTTTCTTTTCTTTTCTTTTCTTTTCTTAAAAAAGAGTTTGTCTGTGTGGAAGTATGGCGTTTAGGCTAACAAAGCCAGACAAACAAGCAGTGGGGGGGGGGATTCCCCCATCTACAAACTCCATGAACAAGTTTTCAACCTACAGTCTCAGAAAACTGATTTTAATATAATTGAATTTCTTTTGGAGGAAATTGTAAGAAGGGATGAGATTGTGAACCAGAATTTTGAAAAATTCAAGCAGGAAATTAAAGAATTGGTACAATTAAAGTATGATAATTTGCAACGAAAGATTGTAAAAGTGACTAATGGTTTTTCAGAAATTGCTATGAAGTTGGATACAAATATTAATTTATTAGAGTCTAAAATGGAGGAAATTGATGACAAGATTTATAATTTGGACAATAAAATACAAAGAATTGAAAATGATTTGATAAACACTCAAGACAATAGCTTAGAAGAAAAATTTAAAATGGAACCTGATCATAAGACTTGTAATGTAGAAAATATAGAACAACGGATTGAAAAAGAAGTTTTAATGATGCAACACAGTTTCACAGAATTTGCGATTAGACTGAGAGGATTACAGGAAAATAACAGAGATGATTTAAGGAAAATATCTGCTGAAATTCTGGCTGGAATCTTAAAGGTTCACCCTGAGGAAGTATTTTGCAGGATTGACAGAGTTTATAGAGTAAATTCTTGGATTGCAAAGCAAAGGCAACTGCCTAAGATGTGGTGATTTACTTTACAGATAAAGAAATAAGAAATAATATTGTGCAAAAATCTTTTAACTCTACGTTGCAACTGTTTGGAAGAAAGATTTAGATATATAAAGAGTTACCACCCAAGATGTTATTGGATAGAAAGAAATTTGGATTCCTGGTGACTGAGCTTAAAAAACAAAATATTTTATTTAGGTGGGATGTTCCAGTTGGTATAATATTGAGATATCAAGGAGAAAGATACCAATTAAATACTGTTGAAAAAGCGGAAGAATTTTATCATAAGATTTTGAAAATGAGTTCAACATTCTTATGCACAACACAAGATAAGCAGAAGGAGTTGGAAATAAAGGAAAAACATCGAGCTACAGAGGCCTTTGTAGATGAACCGCCTTTGGATTCTTTAGATGTCTCAGTTGGATCACCTATAAATAAGAGAGAAGCGGTATCGAATTCTAATGTGGTGACTCATCAAGTCACAGACAAGCATGGAAATCAACTAGTTGATACACAACTTATAGAAAAGAAATATGAATGGCAATCTAAGCCACAAAAGCAAAACCAACAAGATCAAGTCATAAATCAGAACGAAAACCGAACAGTTGATATACAACTCGTAGAAAGGAAATTAGGATGGAGATCAAACCCACAAAAAGTCAAGAAAAAAAGAAATAGGTCTCACAAAAACAAAAAATTTTAAACTAGGCAACAGTGAAGCCAGTTATCTAAAAGATGACTGAATACATGAAAAGACAGTTGCGGCGAAGTATTGGTTAATATTATCCTGAGGAGAGTGACAGACCTCTGCAATGCTGTAACTTTGGGATGTGAAAAGGGCCTTAAATTGTTGGATTGGAATTATCTATTTTGGATTCTTTGATATATATATTACATTTATGTTGAGCTATATGGCAAGAGAGCTACGTTGGGGCACGCAGAAGATCTGGTTGTTACCCCATTATGAAGGTTGGAATTAATAATCTTGAAGAAAGCCACTACTACAGATACTATATGGAATACAATTATAATGTCACTCGGGTGGTTGTTTTCTTTTTTATATATATACATGAAGATATTTATTATTGATGGGGGCAGATGATAACTGAGGATTCCGAACATTCTGTTGGAATTAGGATGTTATGTTACCCTAATATAGGTGATGGAGTTAACAACCCAGTGGAAAGACATCAAAGAAGATATTATATGGATTACAAGTTTAAAGCCATTGATTTTATCTATATAAGGGAATTTTTTTTTAATAGGGTGGGCAGAAGAATAAAGATATTAAGAATTGTTATGTATGGAAATTTTGTAGGGAAGTGGGTGGAGACAGGCTAGTTTACTGATTGTTTAGTTTAAGAAAAGGGATGTTTAAGAGATATACTTATGGGAGTGGAGGAAATGGACAGACTATGAGTTGAATAAATGTTAAATTAGGATTTATTATATAGTTTTATAGTGGAAGGCTGCTTTGAAATGTTATATTAACATACACAAAAGATTAAACGTTAAATTAGGATTTATTATATAGTTTTAAAGTGGAAGGTTGTTTTGAAATGTTATATTAATATACATATAAGGTTTGATTTAAGAGAAATAGGGGGGAGGAGAAAAAGGGCAGATTATTGTTAAATGGGGAGTTATAATAATATTACTATGTTAAACCAGAAGTTATCACATAATGTTATAGTAGAATGTTATTTTGAAATGTATAGTAAAAGGGGGATATAATACTATTATTAGAAAGAAAGGGTCAGTATTTGGGGGATGGAGTAAGGGGATGGTAAAGTACTATATAATCTGTTATGAATTTGAATCTTACTTTGAAGAAGTCTCAGGGGGAGGGGTGGAGAGGGGGGGTTAGGGAGAAGGGGGGAGAAAAAAGGGGGGAAAATCTGTACTTGAAAAACTTTTTCAATAAAAAAAAAATGTTGATCTAATCAATCTTACATGGGAAAAGACCTGAATACACCAAAATTTGCATACCTCTACCCTTGAAAATCTACGAAAACAAATATACATATATATACACTTACACACACACACACACACACACACACACACACACATGCTTTCAAGAAACCCCATTTCTTGTTGATTCACATATAGCTATTGTTTTCTTGACTCCTTTCTTTGCTTCATGTTCCTATGTTTGGTGCTCTTCCATCCTCTTTGATTGTAGCTCGTATAAACAGAAACATGCCACCATTTGTAAGTTATGGATTCAAAGAAGGTTTCAATTTCTTCCACTCCAGCAATTTTATGATTTGCTAATTTCCAGTTTATTAGAATACTATGACAAATCAAGAGGGTGTATTCTAAAAGGTCCCCTGTTTAATTTCTTGCAGCTGGTTAAAATCCAACAGATAAATGTCCTGTAAACTCAAAAGATCTGTGGCTTCCAAGGTTCTTTGTGTAAGCTAAGTAAGGTTATGTGACTCTCCTGTCCTAGCATCCTATTAATGCTGGATTCTGATTCTGATCCAAGGGGGAGAACTTGCCTCTAAGGTGGCTTGTAAAATGTGCCCTCCTTTTGAAAAAGGTTCCCTCGAGCTCTAAAGTTCACCACTGAGCTACTGATTCAGTACTGCAGAGCCTGAAACATGTTCCAGTTGCACCCACAAGGGACTATCAATAAAATGTGGTCAGATGTCAGGAGGACAAATCAAAAGTATGACGAAGAAGCAGTAGGATATTGATTTGTCGATACTGAAAAGGTTATGATGTAGGGAGGGACAGGAAACCCATAGCACATTCGGTACAGTACGTAGCTCTGAATAGTGCCGTCTCAAATAGAATCCTGCTTCTCGCTCCAATTATGAACCTGGCAAGGAGGTGACAGCATTTTGATGAAGGGTTTGCCTTTACAATGAAACAACATTCAAATGTAATGATTCTGATGAGGATGGATCTCTGTTATCTTCTCCTCCTCCTCCTCCTCCTCCTCCTTCGCCTCCCTTCTTTAAGCGGAAAGCATTGAGTCCACATGCCCAACGATGGCAGAGTTTTCCAGCAATGGCATCTGTCTTTTTGGCAGCAGCGTTCAGGCACATTGTCAGGGGAGCTTACAGTTGCCTCCTGGTTTATCATGTGAGTCACTTCCTGTGGCCTATCTGGCTGCTTCGCCAGGAAGAAGCCAATTCCTTTGACTTCCCCTTTGATTTTCAGAAACTTGCTCATTCCAGCTTTTCAACGTTTTAAAGACAGTTGCATTTCGCTGCAGGGCAGCATTCCTATGCACATCTAAGCATTTTTTTTCCCTCTCTCTCTTTTTGCCAGACAGGCAATCCTCCGATTTTCTATCTTGCCATCAATGCTCTTTGCTCTGTTAATAATGCCTTCAGTCAATTTTACTGCCCTTTTGTACAGCTTGCAAAGAAAATATATCAGGAAAAAAAAAGAGGGGGAAATAATACACAGAAACACCCACCCACACACCATTTCCGCTGTTAACACAAAACATGGACATATGTAGAACCGAAGTGCCTTTTTCTCTTTTCAGAAATTTGTCTTTATCTTCACATTTTCCAGACATCACAAAGAAAACAAAAACCTACCCGGTTGAAATTAGAGCAATAAAAACATGAAATCTTATGCTGGTTTTATTGCCTAGTTCTCATTTCTGGAAACTATATTTAACAAAATAGATTTATTTTTACCTATTATATATATCTCAGCCAACTGCACACATCTAAGAAGAATGCAACAGTAGTTCAGGAAAAGGAAGCAATGACAATGTGATGACAGGTTCAGCAGCGATATGCAGAATGCTGTGGATAAATCAAAAATTAAAACTATTGTATGACAGCTAGGAACACTTAGCAAAGTCTGCAAAATTTCCATTACTATCATATTTTGGAGAGAAGGAAAATGCAGAATATCCACGTGACTTCTATTTGCTTTTAGTCTGTTTCAGCAGGTCCAGGCCAACATAGATATCTTGAACTTGTTTGCAATTATACCCCCTCCCCATGTAAATCCAAAAGAAGAGGTTCAATTCTTAAGGATTGTATGTGTATTAATAGAATAAAAGAATGTCACAAATAGCTTACCACGGTCCCCTGACTAGAATAGAGATAGTTTCAATTCTGTTATAAGAATGGTGGCATTTACGTGAGTTGGCACTTTTAAAATGCCTCCGAATTCCTCTAAGTGTACAGGAGAATGCTATTTATGCAGAGCTAGGAGCAAAAGGTAGTCAAAGTAACTTTCAAAATATCGGGAATTCAAAATATACGATTCACACAATGTGTGAAGCTGCTTTTAAATTCTATTGTGAATTTATAAAGTCTGGAGAATTACAAAAAGTGGTAGAATAATTTTTTCCAGCAATGTTTTACTGTGTAAATCAAATGTCATTTGAATGACATACTGGAACCTTCCGAAACCACCTGCAATCTTCTCGTTCTCCAGTTAACGGATTTAAACTTTCATAACACATGAAAGGTTTTTAAAGATTGTTTTACACACACACACCCTTTTATTTTTTATAAATAACTCAAGGGAGCGAACATATCTAATACTCCTTTCTCCTCCAATTTTCCCCACAATAAGAAATCTGTGAGATGGGTTGGACTGAGAGAGAAAGTGATTGACCCAAAGTCAGCCAGCCGGTTTACATCCTGAGGCAGGACTAGACACACAGTCTCCTAATTTCTGGCTGGGTGCCTTAGCCACTAGGCCAAACTGGCTCTAGTTTTCTGAATAAATATTAGCACTTATTATCTAAATGTATCTGAAGGTTTTACCCAAGATAAATGCAATACAACATTTTCAATATTCTCCCATACTACTTCATAGGCAAAAGTATCCATTCCATGGCGTAGACAGATTCTTCTGAAATCAGAAGAACCATAGGTGAAGTGTTAAGCCTGTGTTAGACTTCTATATCATTGCAAGTTAGGGAACGTATGTGTCTAAGAGCCATGCATCTCCACACAAAAGGTAGTTGAGATTTGAGAGGTCTGCGGGTTGGCTCATCTGCAACCATCTGCAACCTACACTTACCATCAACCCAGTGGTGAAATCTAATTTGATTTACTGTTGGTTCTGTGGGTGTGGCTTGGTGGACGTGGCAGGGGAAGGATACTGCAAAATTCCCATTCCCACCCCACTCTGGGGCCAGCCATAGGTGGTATCTGCCGATTCTCTGAACTGCTCAAAATTTCTGCTACTTGTTTTCCAGAATCTGTTAGAACCTGCTGGATTTCACCTCTGCATCAACTCCTTCACAGTATAGGTAAACACTGATGCCCATGTGTTGTTGCGGACAAGTATAAATCAAGCTTTAGTGTGAGGTACACTTATAGTGATCATTGCTAGAAAACCCTCATCACATTTTTCATTGATTTTTGGTGTAAGAACTAGGCAAGCACAATGCAAATCCAACAGATCCTGCAACTAAGCAGTAGAATCACTGAAAGAGCCACAGAAATTCAAATTCCCCAATGCTTAGGATTCACAAAATACTGATCTGATATTATCTTTTAATCAAACAACCAAGCAAGTTGTCGTATGAATTTCTTCATGAAAATAGAGCTCTTTTTCTCCATCAAAACCTGATAGGATAACTCATGTTTTACATATTTTTTTTTACTCTGCACTGAAGACACTCTTGAAACTATCTTAAAGTCAAGTATTTTGTTATAAATCTCATCCATGCAAGAGTCACTTCCAGGATCAACACAGACAACAGTACTGCTCCCACTGAGGTCAACTATGACTTCAATCCATTGATCTCAAATCTGGAACAAAATCCCACATACATACAGTACATACACAAGCTGTAGAGAGTCGTCTTGATAAATACGCAAGGTCTCATTGTCTCCAGCTTGTTTATCTTGTTGTACTAAAATATGATTATCTAGCAAATGTTTTGCATCAAGTGATCTCTGCCATATAGAGGCACCAAAATTACCAGACTTTCTTGGAGGAGAGAGAGCAATTGCATCTTAACACTTTCTTTTTTTATTTAACAAAGGATCAAGATACAGAAGTAAGACAAACAACTTTATTTTTCTCAGCCAACAAGGTTTTTTTTTTCCATAATTCATGTAAGCTTCAAAATTCTCAGGCAGGACGTGAACTTTTTTTTTTTAATGAATAGTTACAAATCTTTATATTTGTCTGAAAGTTAAGAAGTCTTAGCTGGAATGCACTCTCCTTGTAGAGGAAACAAACCGCTGGCAATAAAGTAGAAAATGGAAAGAGAGACCTAAATCACAGCACAATGATCTCCTTTACAGCATCTGCCAAAGAGACGGTGTTCTTAGGCAGCTTCTCTGAAGCAGCGTCTTGATGTCTATGCCACATACAGATTTATTATTGTGCCTGAGAATCTGAAGGGGGGAAATGTTGATGATATGCCTAAGCAGCACTAAGCTCTGGTCATAGGAAAAACTCCAGAATTGTGGGTACCACACCCACACCTACTGATGTGGTCCCAGATTTTTTTTTCTTTGGAGGCACCTAATTAAGAAAATCTTGACTCATTTACATGGCTATGTTTGATCTAAATTATACTCCAAACCACACCAAATTAGGAGCATCTGTGAATGTGAAATGTTTGTTCCCTTAGAATGGGAGAATGAAGCTGGCTCTGGACTGCACATGTTCAAGTGACAAAAAATATTTCAGATATACCATACTTCTGAGACTACTTTTCCACTAATAATTTCCAGTTAGTCAAAGTTGTCTCTCTCTCTCTCTCTCTCTCTCTCTCTCTCTCTCTCTCTCTCTCTCTCTCTCTCTCTTTCTTTCTTTCTTTCTCTCTCTCCTCCAGATCCACTGTTCCCCACCCAAAATTATTACAGGCTGTCTACAGAGTTTTCACTTTTCTTCTTTCTTTAGCAAAGACAAAAAGGGAGGGGTGAAAAAAAGAACTAAGGGGCCACCTACTTGGTTGATTTTAAAGTGGCCACTGCCGGAGAAGCAAATCCAGCAATTGTCAAAAGTTGTCATTGACACAGAGAGCTAATTCCAATGAAATATTTTCCCAGGACTGAGCAAACATCTGCTGGAATCTACCACGCCTCGCAAAGTCTTTGTGGATGTTTGCATTTTCTTGGGTAGCATTTTCATTTGTATTAACTCTGCATGAGAGGGGGGGAGGGAGGGAGGGAGGGGGAGAGGGAGAGAGGGAGAGGGAGAGAGAGAGAGAGAGAGAGAGAGAATGAGAGAGAGAGAGAGAGAGAGAGAAAGAAATCTATACTGGAATTGGCTTGAACGTCTTTTTGGAAATCATTAAGAAAACTTAACTGCTATGTGTTGAATTCCATATGAAGGGATATGTTCTTTGATTAGAAGGCAGCATTAGAGGCAGCTTTAAAGCCCAGCCCAAGCAGTTCATCCAGACGACAAATAAGGTTCCACCAGTTTCTTCTAATAGATTGTACCTCACTGTATAGAATCTGTAGCACACTCTTTTGTCCTCATCATAAGCTGTTGTAATGTTACTTGATACATGCTCAAGTTTTCTTTTGAAAACTGATCATGGGTGAACAATCAATATCTTGGCATCACAAATCAAAAATACTTTGCCCAGCATGACTGGAACTACATTATTTATCAATTCAAATATAGCTATAGATGGGGATGTAGAATCTGAAAATACTTTCTGGTATTGCAGCCTGTCCAACAAAACCACATTGGAAGAGGGAGGGTTGGAAAACTGACAGTCCATAGCTAGTGGGTTCCAGTTCACTTTGACATTATGCTGGCCTGACTTGGCTAAATGACATACATAGAACATAGAACATAGAATAACAGACCTGAAAGGGATATCATCTAGTCCAACTCCCTGCTTGAACAGGAGACCTATACCATTTCAGACAAAAGGCTGTCCAGTCTCTTCTTAAAAACCTCCAGTGATGGAGCACCTGGTGGCAAGCTTTTCCACTGGTTAATTGTTCTCACTGTTAGGAAATTTCTCATTAGTTCTATGTTAACTCTCACCTTGATTAGTTTCCATCCCTTGTTTCTTGCCTTGCCTTCTAGTGCTTTGAAGAAAAGGTTGACCCCTCCCCCTCACCTCTTCTTTGTGGCAGCCCCTCAAATATTGGAAGACTGCTATCATGTCACTTCTAGTCCTTCTTTTCACTAGACTAGACATACCCAATTCCTGAAACCGTTCTTCATATGTTTTAGCCTCCAATCCCCTAATCATCTTTGTTGCTCTTCTCTGCACTCTTTCCAGAGTCTCTCAACATATATATTTTTTAATATTGTGGTGCCCAAAACTAGATTCAGTTGTAGTTTGGATACAAACTACATTTACAAATAAAGATCTGTAAAACATTAACGTTCTATTAAAGTATGTACAGATTGATAGGAACATTTTTACATTACCACAAAAATGGATTAGAAACATTTGAAGGTATCTAGGGTTCTTTTTAAAGCTTGTTTATAAAGGAAAATGTGGCTTGTAAGATCTGTATAAGAGTGGAACAGTGTACAAACTACAATGTTAGTTATGGTTCCTTCATCTCCAGAGGTTTTTGAAGAGAATGGAAAATTATCTGAAAGATAGTCTAAGATGATATTTGTGATCTCTTCCAATTCCATAATTCTATGATATGTTAGACCTCTGGCAAATGGAAAAAAAGAGGTTTCATATAAATAGTTGAAATTATTTATGATAATTTAGTGCTGCTAAAAAGACAATCCTTCCTGTTTGCTCTATAGAAACTTTAGATATGCACCACAATTTTGCTGATTGGTATTTCCTGGCTATGTGTTCTAAAGCAATCTCAATCTGTTGATAGACATAGACATTATGAAAAGGTGCTTTCCCCTTCATTAAAGAAAGTCGTTATTTTTTCTCATGAAGGCAACATATTTCCCTAAAGGGAAAGAATGCCAGTATATTAGTTCACTTTCTAACCCCTTTTTATTTTATTTTTTTCATTGCAAAGGTCAACTTCTATTGGTAAAATCCAATATCTGACCCATTTTGACATTTTAAGACTCTTAGATTTGTCCCAGTGCACTCTGAACTAGGACAAAATTCAAAGACAGCAGACATCAAATTAGCAATCTTCATATTTTGTCCTCCTTCCTTTCTCTGTCTAAAGAGTTTGAATTGCATAGCTTCTGTACCAACGTATTTCCAAGTACAACTGTCATTCTTTTCCCTTCCATAATGCAAGCTGGGACCAACACCTCTTCTTCATCTTCCATATTAACATTTGATTCATGAATTTGTCGAAAAAGGTGTGGATCAGGGGTCCTATTCAGCAGGTTCTGAAAGATTCTGGAGAACCGGTAGCAGAAATTTTGAGTAGTTCGGAGAATCAGCAAATACCTGGCTGGCCCCAGAGTGGGGTAGGAATCGAGATTTTGCGATATCCTTCCTCCAGGACTGGGGAGAGAATGGGGATTTTGTAGTATTCTTCCCCTGGAGTGGGGTGGGAATGGAGATTTCACAGTATCCTTCCCCTGCCACGTCCACCAAGCCACGTCCACCAAGCCACACTATGCCCACCAAGCCATGCCCACAGAACCAGTAGTAAAAAAATTGAATTCCACCATTGGTATGGATGCTTCTTTTGGAGTGTGTGTGGGGGTGTGTGAGCCCTTTTGTATAAAGATATCTTAATATATTTGTTTGACCTAGGGTGGATTTTTGTTGTTGTTGCAGTAGCTGGAATATCATTTGAATATATTAATGTTTTCAGCAATGGTGCTCAGAGACCTTAGTTAATACCTTATGCATGAATACATAGATATACTTCAGACAGAGGTAATGTTTTAGCCCTTGTGTTGGTAATATTTGGAGACGTGGAATGAAAAAGCCTGTTCTTTTCCTGCCTTTGTTGTGGCCATACATTGTGGTGGTGTGGAGCCAAGGTTCTTGCTGTTGCCTACACAGCCTGGATTCAATAAGCAGTTCTATATGTATATTATGACAATGTGGTCAAAAAAAAACAGTCTCTCTCTCTCCCTCCCTCTCTCCCTCTCTCTCTCTCTCTCTTTTGCTATACCTTTGTGTGCCTGTATAGCATAACAAAAAAAATCTGGTGCTTATTTTTCATATACTCATTCAATATGTTAACATATTCATAATTTGATACAGGTTACGTTCTTCATATAATTAAAGTTAGAGTGTTAGATGAAAAACCCGCAAAATGTTATTTGAATGGAAAATATTTGTGCTTTCATACAAGAGTCATTACGGCACTGTAATGTATAAAACCGTAAATCTGTCGAATAATCACTAACCCATGCTTGGTTTTCGGTTAGATCATTTCTGATTCCCTCCCTAGAGTGAAAATCCATCCAACTCTATATCCGCCCACCCTTAAAAACTGTATGTGTCCCAGATGCACTTTCGTCGTTCTGTTTTGTCATCCCACCCATCAGGACCATGTCCCTAAGACTGCTTTCACATTTTCTGGGTCGCATGTTCATTCTCCTCCCAGAGTCTTCTCAGAGTCTACCTCTCTGGCATAGTTGGGAAGGTCACATGGTCAACAATCTGCAATATTATCCCATGCAAAATAGGAAACAGACTTTGCCAGGAATGTCTATTGCAGTGGTGGGTTGATACCGGTTCACCCCGGTTTGGATGAACCGGTAGCGGCAGTGGCAGGAGGCTCCGCCCACCTGCCCAGATATCATCAAAAACACTCTGCACATGCACAGAACCTTATGCGCATGTGCAATACGCGCACATATTCCTGCACACTCCGGGTAGCGAACTGGTAGTGCCGGGAATGGAAACCCACTACTGGTCTATTGTGTTATTGCATTGCTGGTTTAGTTTCCTCTTAGCGTTCCCTGTCCTCTTTCTGATACCAAGGGATGCTTATCACGTCTCTTCAATGAGTAAAAGGATTTCTCATGAGCTGCTTTCAAAGCATTTAGCAAAGAGAAAGGATAGAGGCCTTTCTCAGTAGGACGCCAATGAAAAGTTGCAAATAGATTCAACTTTTGCAACTTTACCATCAGTGTCGTATTCAGTAAGGCCATGGTAAGGGTAGTCCTCGACTTACCACCACTATTGAGCCCAAAATTTCCATTGCTAAGCAAGACAGTTGTTAAGTGAGCTTTGTTCCATTTTACGACCTTCCTTGCCACAGTTGTCAAACGAATGGCTGCAGTTGTTAAGTGAAGGACACCGTTGTTCAGTGAATTTGGCTTCCCCATTAATTTTGCTTGTCAGTAGGTTGCAAAAAGGGGATCACCTGATCCCAGCAACCATCATAAATACATGCCAATTTCCAGGTGTCCAAATTTTAACCACCCATGGGCGAGTGCTGCCACAGTCGTAAGTGTGAAAAATGATCATAATTCAATGCAGTTGTAACTTCGAACGGTCACTAAATGAATGGTTGTAAGCCCAGGACTACTTGTACACTTCCCCTTTCCTATTTGATAGTGCTAGGACACTTTGGAGAAACAGACGGAAGAGATCTCATCCACCTCTTTTTATGGCAATGAAGGTTTCGACAGCATGGAGGAAATGCCTTCCCAAACTATGAAAAGGCTGCCTGCAGGAAAGAGAAGCAATGTCAATGAGGTCTTGTCTTCCTCTGTCTGTGCATGCAGAGGAGAAGTAGGGGTGTCTCCCTTTCCCCACCCAATGGGAAAAAAAACTGAAACGAGGGAGAAAAAATGCTTCCTTTTGTTTCTTTCTCCAAATTCTTGGGATTGGGAGACACTGGAAGGGTTCAGAAGGCAGAGTTATCCAGTTCTGCGGAACTGGAACTGCTCAGAGAGTTGCAAAGCCGTAATTCACCTTCACGTTTGTTATAAAATTTTATGCGTGTGCGCATGCACACGCGTGTCCATGCACGCGCCACCTTTCAAAACAGATGTTTTCCCAAGGTGGCCTACATAAAAATTTAAATCTAGGTTAAAACTAAAACAGCCCGACTAGAATAAACTCTAATACAGCCTAATAAAACTGTTAAAAAATGAAGGCAAGAGTAATAAACGATAGCTAGGAAAAAAAAATCAATTAAAATCTGGAAACAGCAGGAGTTAAATAGTAGTAATAAGATTAACTTTTAAAACACACACACACACACACACACACACACACACACACACAGACTCACCAATTACAGAAACAATTAAATTAAAGTGGAAGTTAAAAGGCACAGAAAAATCCCTTTTCCAAGTACTGAAAAGACAATGGAGCCAGCATTACAGAAGATCATTCTGAAACTGAGAGTCCATTGCTAAAAAGGTTCAATCCTGAGTGATTCAATACTGGAGGGCATGAACAATAGGATTTCTCAGGATAACACCCCAGTTTTATTGATTGAAATAGTCCTGAAAGCACACCTGGAACCACTATGATCGTGTAATGCTAGTGTAATATGATTTATTTTATTTTTTTATTTTATTTTATTTTGAATTTGTATACCGCCCTTCTCCCTGAGGACTCAGGGCGGTGAACAGCCAAATAAAAACATCAAATACAAATATTAAAATATAGTTAAATATATATATAAATTTGGCCCCATTAATTAAAACTATAAACAAAACAATTAAAAAACACTTAAAAAGAATTAGGCCAGCCCGGCTTGTTGGAAAAAGAAGGTTTTAAGGGCACGGCGGAAGGCACTGAGGTCATGGATTCTCCTTATCTCTGGGGGCAACTGATTCCAGAGGGTAGGTGCCCCCACAGAGAAGGCCCTCCCCCTGGGGGTCACCAGCCTGCATTGTTTGGCTGATGGCACCCCAAGGAGGCCCTCTCTGTGGGAGCGCATGGGCCGATGGGAGGTCGTCGGTGGCAGCAGGCGGTCTCGAAGATAGCTAGGCCCTATGCCATGGAGCGCTTTAAAGGTGATAACCAACACCTTGAAGCGCACCCAGAAGACCACCAGGAGCCAGTGCAGTTCACGCAGGAGCGATGTTACATGGGAGCACCACGCTGCTCCCGTCACTACCCGCGCTGCTGCGTTCTGGACCAGTTGGAGCCTCCGGGTGCTCTTCAAGGGGAGCCCCATGTAGAGAGCGTTGCAGTAATCAAGGCGAGAGGTTACGAGGGCATGAGTGACTGTGCACAGGGAATCCCGATCAAGAAAGGGCCGCAACTGGCGAATCAAGCGAACCTGACAAAAGGTCCCCCTGGTCACAGCCGTCAGATGTTCCTCCAATGACAGCTGCGTATCCAGGAGGACTCCCAGATTGCGAGCCCTCTCTGTGGGGGCCAAAGACTCGCCCCCAATAGTCAGTGATGGAGTCAACTGACTATATCGGGATGCCGGGAACCATAGCCACTCAGTCTTGGAAGGGTTGAGCCTGAGCCTGTTCCTCCCCATCCAGATCCGTACAGCCTCCAGGCACTGGGACATCACTTCAAGGGCATCATTGGGGTGGCCTGGGGTGGAGATGTACAGCTGGGTGTCATCAGCGTACTGGTGGTATCTCACCCCAAAGCCACGGATGATCTCGCCCAACGGCTTCACATAAATGTTGAACAGGAGGGGCGAGAGGACCGACCCCTGAGGCACTCCACATATGAGAGGCCTCGAGGTCGACCTCTGCCCCCCTGCCAACACGAACTGCGACCGGTCGGAGAGAAAGGAGGAGAACCACCGTAACACGGTGCCCCCCATCCCCAACTCTTCCAGCCAGTGCAGCATGATACCATGGTCGATGGTATCAAAAGCCGCTGAGAGGTCTAACAGGACCAGAACAGAGGAGCAACCCCTGTCCTGAGCCCTCCAGAGATCATCAACCAACGCGACCAATGCCATTTCTGTGCTGTGCCCAGGCCTGAAACCCAACTGGAATGGATCCAGATAGGATGTTTCCTCCAGGAATTGCGGAAACTGTCGCGCGACCACACTCTCAACAACCTTCGCCATAAAGCGGAGGTTGGAGACAGGACGGTAGTTGGCCAATATTGCCGGATCCAGGGACGGCTTCTTGAGGAGAGGCCTCACCACCGCCTCTTTCAAGGCCGCGGGGAGGTGACCCTCACTCAACGAAGCATTGATAACACCCTGGAGCCAGCCTCGTGTAACCTCCCGGGAGGCCAGTACCAACCAGGAGGGACACGGGTCCAGTAAACATGTGGCTGCACTAAGTCTCCCCAAAATCCTGTCCACATCGTCGGGAGTCACAGCATCAAACTCCTCCCAGATAACATTCTCAAGACTATTCCTCGTCACCCTGCCCTGATCTACCCAGTCAGAGTCCAAGTCCCCCTGGATCTGAGCGATTTTGTCATGCAGGTATTGTCCGAAATCCTCCGCCCTGCCTTCCAAGGGATCCTCCCGCGCTCCCAGGTGGAGCAGGGAGCGGGTTACCCTGGACAGGGCAGCCGGACGATTCCCTGATGATGCAATAGAGGCGGAAAAGTAATTAAACTTTGCCGTCTTTATCGCCACTAGGTAGGTCTTAATATGCGACCTTACCAGTGTTCGGTCAGATTCAGCGCGACTGGCCCTCCAACCGCTCTCTAGGCGTCTTTTCCAGCATTTCATCTCCCTCAGCTCCTCGGTGAACCAAGGAGCCGTGAGGGATCCACACCGGGTCAGAGGCCGCAAAGGCATGACTCGATCCAAGGCCCTACCAGCCGCCCGATCCCAGGCAGCTACCAGGTCCTCGGCCGAGTCGTGTGCCAGATCATCAGGAATTGGCCCAAGCTCCATCTGGAACCTATCAGGATCCATCAGGTGCCTGGGGCGGACCCATCTAATTGGGTCCGCCTCCCTGCAGTGGGGTGTAGCGGTACGAAGGTCCAGACGAAGGAGTGAGTGATCTGACCATGACAAGGGTTCCATGTCTATATCCCCTATAACAAGATCACTCAACCACTGGCCAGAGACAAAAATCAGGTCTAGAGTGTATCCCCCCCCCCGTGAGTGGGGCCATGAACTAACTGGGTCAGGTCCATGGCCGTCATGGAAGCCATGAACTCCCGAGCCATCCCAGACATTTCACCAACGGATGGCAAGTTGAAATCACCCATGACTATAAGCCTGGGTGTATCAACTGCCACTGTGGCTATCATGTCAAGTAGCTCAGGCAGGGCTGCTGCCACGCGGCAGGGAGCCAGGTACGCAAGCAGCAAGCCCATCTGAACCCCATGACCCCATCTCACGAAGAGGGACTCACATCCGGCAATCTGAGACCCAGTGGTCTCCCTCGAACCAAGACCTTCTTTAATAATAACCGCCACCCCCCCCTCCCCTCCCCTGGGCTCTCGGCTGATGGTATGCTCTGACACCTGGTGGGCACATCTCGACCAGAGGGACTCCTCCCTCCGGTCCCAACCAGGTCTCCGTGATACCTGCCAGGTCCTCCTGGATAAGATCGTGAATGAGGGGGGGCCTTATTTACCACAGACCTGGCGTTGCACAGCATCAGCCGCAGGCCCAGGTCCTGAGTATCTAAGCCACCTAGTATCCGAGAGGAGCCTTGGGGGCCGGGGCGTGCAATTGCTCTCAAACAGCAAGTGCGTGTCCCCAACACATGATATGGTCCCCTGCTCCCGCCATATCTGCCCCTCCCAACCACCGTGCTGATGGTATTTCCCTCATTGGGATAGCCCTCCACCCCCTCCCCATTCCCTCGTCCTGTGTCCTCCAAACCGTTACCCCGTGTGGGGCTCAGCTCTGACCTTGGTGGATTACCCCCTCCCCATCCCCTTTGGTCATCCTCCCGGTTCCCCTTAAAAAATTATTAAAAACCCTAATTAAAAAAACCCTTAATCCCCGCTTTGAAACATGCCACCTCTCAGGGCTCCAAAGCCCGTCCTTAAGGTAGGCCTTTGATAACGTAGAAGGCCATCGCCGTGAGAGGGGGGCATCTCGCAGCGCAAGCAGGTCTGCCGAGGTATAAGCCATACATAGATGAGAGGTAAAAAGTCTGGTCAGGAGTTTGATAAATAGTCTAAGGTATTGGAGCAAGATGGATCTCAAAGCTGGTGGGCTGGACTCCACTGCCCTCTCACTGCAGTGGGAGGAGTCCCGTGTCATTTCATCAAAATTGGAGGTAAGAATCCAAGCCACCCTCTCACGGTGGCTAGCCCAGATGGAAAGGGCTTAGAAAAGTCAGATGGTCTATTCCTCCGTTGGTGAAAGGCAACAACTCCCTCAGCTCCCGCGTGACAATTGCCCAGACACCCTCCAGCTTGGGGCTCAAGATGAAAAAGGAGCCAAACCATAGAAGCATGACGATATTAAACCCGAGGGAGAGAAGATGTTCAGAAGGGAGAGATAACATACAGCTGGACACAATCTGGAGGCGGGAAGCCGAAGACCCAGTCCTAGGCATGGGGGGGGGAGAGATCAATCGAGGTGACCAGATGACCAGTTTTTTGGCCGCACTCCAGCCTCTCCAACCCCCAGAACTTCATAAATCCCCCTGATTGTATCTTCTGCCTCCAGACTCCAGCCCCCAGGTCAGATGGTCCATTCCAGGTATAGATGGTAAGGCCAGAAACAAAGCGGCCATATCTCCCCCCCTCCTTTACTTCTAAGCACCAGGCCGCCGCCGTCATCGTCTCGCCATCGAACCACAGCCGCCATTGCCGCCTCAGCTGCCACCGTCAACGTCATCCAGAACCCGGCCCCTCAGCATATCCCAGGACCACCGGGATAATATCCAGGGCCTGGGAGAGAAGGGCCTGCTCCATGCCGCCGCCGCGCCCACAGCCGCCACTGCTCCGGCCTCCGCGGCCTCCGGCGCAGAAGAAGGCTGCTGCACCCAGGCCGCCATCCTCACGCGGCGCCTCTCGCGTCGGCTCCACCCAGCTGTAATGTTCCAGAGGGCGAAAAAGCCCTCAACAGCCTGGGTAGAGGCTCCCACAACTGGGGCTGGGGCCGCAGATGGTCAAGTCAGCTCCCAGACCCCCCAAATGACCAGAAACCGTCCCATCATCGAGCGAATCTCACACGGACAGCACCATCTTGGGGCATGCGCAGAGAGAAAATATCATGGCAATATGATCATGGCATATTGTTTCAATATTCCGTAGTTTATACCACAGTCTTCAGGCTACCTTCAAGGACAAATCCACATGTAGATTCCACCTCAGTCCAATTGAAACAGGGGATTTTCAGTAGAATATAGAAGGGAGGCTAACAGCTTAAGAGAGCTGACATAAGATTTTGCCCACCATAGCTTCCCAGGTATCTAGGATCAACTAGGAAATGATGCCTTTCATGGAATTTATTTAATTATTATTAAATTGTTATCCTGCCTCTTTGACTTTATAGGTAATTCAAGGTGGTGAACACATCATAAATACTCCTTCCTTCTCCTGTTTTACCCACAACAACTCTAAGCAGTAGGTTGGGTTGAGAATATGGCAGTTACAACTGCTGCACCTCAGTGCATTTTTTGGGTTTCTTTACCTTCCAATCTATATGCAATAAGTACTCTTTCTATACTTCTCATTCTTTAATAATTGTTTTTTTAGCAAAAGTGATTTTCCCATCTGTAATATTTCTCTAGCATTATGCTGTGAATATTAGAATTAATATACTGATGGATAGGCTTGTTGGGCTACGCTTCCCCCCCCCCTTTTCTATTATGTACCTTTTCACTAAAATATGTCCAATGCTCTTCATTCATTCATTCATTCATTCATTCATTCATTCATTCAATCTACATGGTCATCCATCTCAATTAGGTGTCTTTGGGTGCCTTACAGTAAAATAGATAAAAACATATATGATACAAAGAAATGAAAATGACCTGGCTGTATTAGCGAACTATCGTCCAGTCTCCAACCTTCGCTTTGTGGTAAAGGTTGTTGAGAGTGTGGTGGCGCGCCAACTTCCCCAGTACCTGGATGAAGCTGTCTATCTAGATCCGTACCAGTTGGGCTTCAGGCCTGGTACAGCACGGAAACGGCATTTGTCACATTGGTTGATGATCTCTGGAGGGCCTGGGACAGGGGTTGTTCCTCTGTCCTGGTCCTATTAGACCTCTCAGCGGCTTTTGATACCATCGACCATGGTATCATGCTGCGTCGATTGGAGGGGTTGGGAGTGGGGGTCACCGTGTTGTGGTGGTTCTCCTCCTTCTTCTCTGACCGTACGTAGTTTATATCGGCAGGGTGTCAGAGGTCAACCTCGAGGTGCCTTGTTTGTGGGGTGCCGCAAGGGTTGGTCCTCTCACCCCTTCTGTTCAACATTTATGTGAAGCCACTGGGTGAGATCATCCGTGGTTTTGGGGTGAAGTGCCATCAGTAGGCTGATGATACTCAGCTGTACATCTCCACCCCGGACCACCCCTTGATGTGATGTCCCGGTGCCTGGAGGCCGTGTGGATCTAGATGGGGAGAAACAAGCTCAGACTCAACCAAGAGCCTTGGTAGTACAGGGGTTTAAGGCACCCTGTTATTAAGATGGTTATTAAGACCAGCTGCCTGCAATTACTGCAGGGTTCGAATCTCGCCAAGGCTCAAGGTTGACTCAGCCTTCCATCCTTTCTAAGGTAGGTGAAATGAGGACCCAGTTTGTGGGGGCAATAAACTGACTTTGTATAAATATACAAAAGGATGAAGGCTATTGCTGAGCACATTGTAAGCCGCCCTGAGTCTTCGGAGAAGGGCGGCATATAAATCAAATTTAAAAAAAAAAAAAAACCCTTCCAAGACTGAGTGGCTGTGGTTTCCGGCATCCCGCTATAGCCAGCTAGTTCCATCGCTGACTATTGGGGGCGAGATCCTGACCCCCTCAGAGAGGGCTCGCAACTTGGGTGTTCTCCTGGATGCACGGCTGTCTTTAGAAGACCATATGATGACTGTGGCCAGGGGAGCTTTCTATCAGGTTCGCCTGATTTACCAGTTGCGTCCCGTCTGGACTACTGTAATGCTCTCTACATGGGGCTCCCCTTGAAGAGCACCTGGAGGCTCCAACTGGTCCATAATGTGGCCCCGCAGGTAATTATGGGTGCAACACGGCACACCCATGTAACACCTCTCCTGCGTGAGCTGCACTGGCTCCTGGTGGTCTTCCGGGTGCGATTCAAGGTGCTGGTTACTACCTGTAAAGAGCTCCATGGCTTAGGACCTGGGTATGTACGAGATCGCCTTCTGCCACTGGTAGCCACCCACCGGCCAATACGCTCCCACAGAGAGGGACTCCTCAGGGTGCCATCGACCAAACAATGCCGACTGGCGACACACAGGGAGGGGGGCTTCTCTGTGGGGGCACCTGCCCTCTGGAATGACCTGCCCCTGGAGGTTCGTATGATCCCTGACCTTCATACCTTTTGCTGTGCCCTTAAGACCCTGTTGTTCCAACAGCCGGGTTGGCTTAGAATATGAATTTTAAATTGGGTTGTTTGTCAGTTTTTAACTTTGTGGGCCAAATTTAATATATTTGTTTTAAATTGTTTTTAAATTTTGTGAGTTTATGTGTGTTTTAACATGGCTGTACACCGCCCTTCGGGAGAAGGGCGGTATAGAAATTTAATAAACTAACTAACTAATTAAAAGAGCATGTGAAAAATCACAAAAAAGCACCATTTGCACAATAAGGTGACAGACTTATATCTGATTCCCAGGCTCCCTATGCTAATTTTCTCTATTTCAAGTGACTATTCCCCCCATTTGCACTGAAATTAAGTGCATATATCTGTTTTCTCTTTTCTGTGATTCTATAAAATATTTCTTCATTCCAGTATATATGGTATTTTGATTTATACATGCACTTTTGCCTATTTGGGAAAACAGCAAAGACCTTGAAGTTTTTTGTTTATAGTTTTCTCAGTTCTAATGATTTTTTTTTCTCACTCTACACCTAAAAGACAGAAAAGGTTCCTTTAAACATTTAATTATTCAGCATCCATCCATCCTTTCTGACTGCAAACATTATCTTGTCCATTCAGCTAACATTTCAAAACAAAAACTTGGAAAATAATAATAATAATAATAATAATAATAATAATAATAATAATAATAATAATAATAATAATACAACAGCAAAGTGATCTTTTCCTCACCATAAAAAAAAAGGAAACAGATGGCAGATTTTTTTTAAAAAAAAAAAGCAACCCAAAAATTATAATAAAAGAAGTAAGCCAACAAAACTCAATCAATGACCTATTGAAGTAAAGCCATGACAAACTAAGGGGAAATGCATAAACAGGCCAAATAAATTGAAGGAGAATTTGAGTATGGAGAGAAGGAAAAAGGAAAGGGGAGATGAGAGAGTTACAATCTTGAGGAACAGAAAAACTAAAGAAAGGGTGGAGTAATATTGGCAGGGATGAATAGATCAAGCAAGGAGAGAGCAAACCACTGTGCATGGATGAAGAAGACTAGATCGATCAATCGATCAATCAATCCATCCATCCATTCTCTATCTATCTATCTATCTATCTATCTATCTATCTATCTATCTAATCACTTATCATCTATCTTATTTTATTTTTTTTTTGGTCTAGGGGCAACAGATTAAATTAATTTTTATAGAAATTCTCACAGATGAAATTCTTCCTCCATTCCAGATGCAGACAGAGATTTATGAAGTGAGAAGGAAAATCAAAAAGGGATGGGATAAGACAGCATAACACAGAATTTGTGGCAATTTTACAAAAATTACTCAGCTCCTCAAAGTATCTTTAAGACAGTCCATGAAATATTAGGGGCCTTTTCCTCAGATAAGAACAATTGGCAAATTGGATTATGAAATGCCTGAGATTAAACAGCTCAAAAACTGTTTTACTCTGGAGACATTTAAAAAGCAGAACAGTGACTCACATACAGTATCTCATGTTGTATCTTCAAAGAACAATATGAAGAGCACCCACCAATGTCCAAAAGAGGCGAAGATGCCATATATGTGGATAGGGTGTTTTTCATTAGCTCATGGAACATTGAGAAGTTCCTAAGTATTTGTTATCTGTTCCCTATTAATTACACTCCCCCTTTAATCTGTCACTTTTACAGCATTCCTTAAAAGCTACATTTGTTCTTGTCAGTTTTCTAGAGTTTTCTCAGGTTTTTTTTTTTTTTTTTTCCTGGAATCACTCTTTCAATGGGCGCTGGTAGTATAATCGACAATGTGACATATGTCTGCGCCCAATCCGGGGAGACCCTTTAATGAATTTTGAAATTAAAGAGAGAAAAAAAGATCTGATTATTGTCTGTTTATTTCAAATGACCTATCACCTGAACCTGAACTTCTGAAATGGCCTGATGGAGAGTAATTTCCTTGCACAATACACTTATTGGAATCTGGGTGCAAGCACAATATTTTTTTCATTATCTCCAATAATATGCTTAACTTAATAGATCCATTCCAGTTGATAATGAATAGGACAGATAACTATCCACCTACCACTGACCTTAAATCTAGAACTTCCTCAAATCTGCATGCACGTTCATTCAGAAAATACATATTCTAATAGGAGGGCCAAGTTTTTAAATTGGTTGAATAATGCTACTTCCATGTTAATTCCACTCACTCAGTACAACAAACTTACCTTAACCTACTAGGTAAAGGGAACCAATGAGTTAGTAGAATTTAACATTCTGTTTAAAGCCCCACAGCCTCCCCCACCCACTGGGAGAAGGGATGAACATCTCACATCCAAGGAGACCACATTCAGATCTTGGTTCAATCTAGAATGGTCCAGGCCAAGATATAACTTTTTAACTTCTTTTACTCTATGTTAAAAGAACCTGCCTCTTTTAAGTTCCCAAAAACTATTACAAAAAAGACAATATATAAATTAATTTATGAGAGAAAATCAGAAGGGTTATATAGAAAATTGTCATGAGTTGATTAGAACCATACAAATCTAATGATTCCAAAACAGTTTGGCATATGATAGCTTAAAATATAATTTGCAAAGATGAATTGCCATATTTCTACAGTTGCTTAATTTACAAATTACTTTAGATAAGAATAGATGCAGGAAACTGGTTTGTACCAGTAATCCCAAAGCCAGACCTGCTACCAAAGTGTCCAACAGAATCCAAATTTCATTACTCAAACTAGGTAATATCAGCAGCACTTTTTGTTGTTAGTTGCGAGGTCGTGTTTGACCCATCACAATCCCATGGACAACGTTCCTCCAGGCCTTCCTGTCCTCTACCATCCTCTGGAGTCCATTTAAGCTCATGCCGACTGCTTCAGTGACTCCATCCAGCCACCTCATTCTCTGTTGTCCCCTTCTTCTTTTGCCCTCAATCTTTCCCAGCATTAGGCTCTTCTCCAGTGAGTCCTTCCTTACCTAGTTGAGGAATCAAATGTCTGCAAGAAAACAACCAAGTTCAGAAAGCACCAAGAACCCCTCATTTCAACCCTCAGCTACAAATATTCTCCTTTATCAGTAATGCGAGTTATGAACTGATATTTCAGCTTACTCAGGTAAAACATACACACAGCAATCTTCTCTAGTCCCAGTCTTTTCCCATTCAGCATCTGACAAGGCAATAAAAAGGGAAAAGATATCCTTCATGTACATTAGTTTTAGTGTGTATCCCCAAACTATTTCCCCAATAGGTATTTACTGACTTTGATATGACCACCATCCACCTGTCCCTTGTGAAATGAAGTCTGAAAGAAAATGACACAGAACAGCACCAGTTCCATCTTTTATTGTTCCATGGCCTAAAATTAAATGTTGATTAATTACCCCTGGCATCTTTGCTAGATAGCCAGTCAGACTGGATTTGGAATAGTCTTTCAGTGTTTAAATAAGCAGCATTCCGTTTTCATCTGAAGCCCCAAGAGTGAATATTTCTTTTTCTTAGAAATCAGTAGTTAAAAAGGAAGCAAATATCTCCATGTCCACTGCAGGTAGCATTGAAATTAAAGAAACAAGGATCGGTATTGTCAATTTTGATTAATAGCCTTTCATTAATAAACATCCTGTTATTCATTTTCCACCTGCAGTTGCTGATGTTTCCTGGAATCAATTAACTCATATAATTTGATTTATTTTTACAAAGACATTTTTGGATGTGCTGCGCTGATGATAAAGCCTTCTGGGTTTGCCGTTTTTGATTCAAAGCGAGATTGTGCTTTTTATTTCTAATGTTGTGAGAAAATGTGCCTTCAGGCAGTCTGGAATTAAAAGAATGAAAGAAAACTTGAAAACTTAAGACTGAATTCAGGGAGAAGTATCAGTTGCCTCCTGGGACGCAGGGATTTCAGTGCTGCACAAGCTCTGCCATTCACTGTGTTGAAGAATGACAAAAAGTCAAGAATAAATAAGCTTTATGACTCTGTGGTCAAAGGAGGTAAAACCAGTTAATGATCTGGGCTTCTGGTGACAAATGAGACCATTCTGAATAACAAATCAAAGAGTGGAAGAAACAAATAGGTGGTGTTTGCACACTGGGAGGAAGAAGCATGTGAAACACACTTCGCTTGACTTACGTGCTTTTTTTTTTTTACTTTCCTTCCTTCAAATCAGTTCTTGAGTGTTGGAGAACCACATGAGACTTGTTTCATAGAATGGAGCAGTGGTGGTATTCATTTTTTTTTACTACCAGTTCTGTGGGCATGGCTTGGTGGGCGTGGTGTGGCTTGGTGGCTGTGGCGTGGCTTGGTGGGCATGGCAGGGGAAGGATACTGTAAAATCCCCATTCCCTCCCCACCCCACTAACCTGCTTTCCAGCTCCGTTCTCCTGTGCAGGGCAACAAAAGAGGACCCAGCTGATCAGCTGGGACTTGGGAGGCAGCAAATAGACGGGGGCAGGGCCAACCAGAGGTGGTATTTACTGGTTCTCCGAACTACTCAAAATTTCCGTTACCGTTTCTCCAAACCTGTCAGAACTGGCTGAATACCACCTCTGGAATGGAGATGATCATAGGAAGAAGGGAAAATATTGCTTTCCCTACTTGTACAAACATATAGCCATGTATGCTACAGTTCCACAGCTGGATGGTTGAAATCCAGCCCCTTCTGCTGAACACTTGGATTAACCCCAAAGATCCCATTATTCCCTCTGCAGTGTCAAAGGTAGATCTAGAAGACACGTCCTTTAGTTAGTCAATAGACGCCATTGCTATTTTTCAACTGTTTAACAGTTCAGTTAATTAATTGAATAGATGCATATTATCAGAGTAATAAATAAAATCTTACCTAATTGTAACCTCACCTTTATCATCCAAGATAAATAAATAATTTCAAGAATATGTCTCCGTTAGTAATCAATCTCTAGATAGATCTTTACATTGCAAACTAGGCGATCTGGATTGAACTTCCTCATGCATTCAAATACATGTAAAAACTAACACTCCATGCCAACCTTCATATGTGTTGGACGGTGGGCACTGGTCTACCTTACTCCTAGATTAATCTATGCACTGTTCACTATACTGGCCTGTGAAGGTCTCCCCACTCAACCAAATATGCGTATCAAATACTTCCACCATTTCACAAGAAGAGTCGCTTTGGTTAGTGAGATGGGCAGCATGAAAAATTAACAAATAAATAAGATCACCACATCCATCGAGATTTAAGAATTTCCCAATATTTTGGTTTATCATCCATTTTACCTACCAGCTAATTTAGACTACCAGCAAATGAGAAAAAACAAATATTTTGAAAATAGTGATAAATGCAAGATTGGTTATATTAAGGAATCTTAGGGTAGACAATAGAATGATTAACCAGACTGATCATTAGATACATTTTCAAGTAAGTTCTGAATGTCCCTGACTATTATTAAAAGTTCTTTGGGTCTTCAATGGCCTTTGCAGCCATTAACATGTTTATTTAATATCGTTTTGTAGAGCTGTGCATATTATCAGGTTATTTTCCAGTACATTTGGCACAGTTAAAGTATTAATATCAAGTTTATTCCCAATGAAGAAAACAAAGTCTTACTCCTACCAGCAGCTTGAACTATCAGCGGTAACTTTAGAATGATAGGAGATCCAATTCATTAGGATTGTCTAATGTCCATAATTTTCTCTATTCTACATGATATTGTGTTGGCAAGATTTCAAATGTAGATTCATTTTCTGGAGCATATTTGTCTCAAGATTGAATGTCTGTATATCTGGCCATGCAGTCAAACTTAACTATGGCTCTGTTATACTTGTTTGGATGAGGTGAGAATGAGGGTGACTTTTGCAAGTCGTTTTTATTCCCATAAACAAAGAAATACTGATTTTAAAACTGAATCAGATTATATAATGATTGATCTAGTACAGGGCTGTCAAACTCCCGGCCCGCAGTCTGGATGCATCATGCGCTGGCCATGCCCATGCCCGGTTTAGCGAAGGGGGGGAAATTCCCAATATGTCATGTGACACACCTGTCAGCATTCCAGAAACCCCCCCCACTCCAAGTAAAAACTCTGAAGCAAGCATTTTTCAAAGTTCTATTTACTAGAATAGGTAAATGGCACATCTGGGAAAACCCGAATCTGAGAGATCTGGGTTTTTCCTCAGTAAATCAAAACCCCCAAAACCATCCCCTCACTCCTCAGTCAATCACATGCTCCAATCACCATCCATCCCATCTCGAGACAGCACTCCGACCACTCCTTCTCCAGATGCAGGATTGGCTTGACCTTGACCGACAGGAAGAATGCTACTTTGTCTAAAGACAAGCCCTCTACTAAATCCCCCCTCCTACTTTCCCACACATGAGAATGTGGCAGCATGGAAGCTTCCGGCCTAATATGGCTTCCAAAGCTGACACCGCCATGACAACGTGAGTTTGACAACCTTGATCTAGTAGGAGTATTGTAAGGTGAGACAAATTCTACTGCACATTATAATTCTAGGATACATGAACAATTTATTCTATACTATGCAATATAATAGACATTTAATAATCATTTTATTATTTACACACACCCCAAAAAGGCACTATCAGATAACTTCTTAGGAGCTGGACAAAGCCAGCCAATAAGCAAGATTTATTGGTATACACTTAGTACAGTGTGCTGCCATTGCTGCTAAGCTATTACCCATGTTTCCACATAGTTATCTGTTCCCATAAATGCATTCACATTGTAAGTTTTCTAGTGGAGAGAGGGGGGGAGAAGGAGGGAAGGAGGGAGGGAGGGAGGAAGAAAGGGAGGGAGGGAAGGAGGAAGGAAGGAAGGAAGAAGGAAGGAAGGAAGGAAGGAGAGGGAGGAAGGAAGGAAGGGGAAGACATTTGAGTGAAGAGTAGGTTTTTTTACTGCTTGCTTTCCTGAGACTTCTAACAGAATTAATTCAATGGAGTCTCCAGGAAGTATAATATATGCAAGCAGCCCAAAGTAATCAAGCTCAGTGCAAGTTCACAGGCATTCTTAATCCAGCAGTAATGGTAATAACCGGTATACTTCAATCAATTGTCCCTTCCCTTCAATTGTCCTTCAGCAGCAACAGTTTGTTACGCTCTAGTACATTCTCCTCCCACATCACTTCTCGGCAATATTGCAGAGAGAGGCATA
Organism: Arizona elegans; assembly: GCA_022577455.1. Taxonomy (NCBI): domain Eukaryota; kingdom Metazoa; phylum Chordata; class Lepidosauria; order Squamata; family Colubridae; genus Arizona; species Arizona elegans. The sequence goes on from JAKOOJ010000001.1 coordinate 117,985,306, forward strand.
AAGGACCACCATTAAAATTAACTAGACTAATATACTGTGACTGTTAAGTGGGGAGGGTAGAGGACAACTGGAACAAGCAGGAAAGGTGCAGATGTGAGCCTATATCTTATTGAGTATATGGAGAAAATTGTGTAGCAGGAAAATGGCATCACATATCACACCACACTGTTTCCATTCTGTTTCACATGAGATTCATATCATTTATGTGGTATTAGATGTGATTTTATTAGAATTGTTATAAGAACTTTTCTAATATGAAAAATGAAAGTTATTGTTTGCTAACAAGGAATGCGAATGGACACGGTGGCTCAGTGGCTAAGACACTGAGCTTGTCGATCAAAAGGTCGGCAGTTCAGTGGTTCGAATCCCTAGTGCCGCATAACAGGGTGAGCTCCTGTTACTTGTCCCAGCTTCTGCCAACCTAGCAGTCCGAAAGCACATAAAAAGTGCAAGTAGAAAAATAGGGACCACCTTTGGTGGGAAGGTAACAGCATTCCGTGTGCCTTTGGCATTTAGTCATGCCGGCCACATGACCACAAAGACATCTTAGGACAGTGCTGGCTCTTCGGCTTTGAAACAGAGATGAGCACCGCCCCATAGAGTTGGGAACGAATAGCACATATGTCCGAGGGGAACCTTTACTTTTATCTTTAACAAGGAATGCTAACTGCAGCTCCTTGCTTGGTCATGTCTGAATTTATTTCTTTATTTAATTTGTATTCTGCCTTTATTAGTTTTATAAATAACTCAAGGTTTGCGAACATAGCCACACATCTTCCTCCTCCTATTTTCTCCATAACCACAACCCTGTGAAGAATGTCTGGCACAAAGTTTACTCAGCTGACTTTCGTGGCTAAGACAGAACTTGAACTCACACTCTCCCATTTTCTAGCGAGTGGTGCCTAAACCACTCGACCAAACTGGCTCTCATGTGGATGATGTTCTCAAAACAAGAGTCTTGGTTTATAGATTCTGAGATTTCTATCTTGAAGCATCTAGAGAAGCTTTTTCTGAGCCTGGAGTAGTTTTTTTGTTTTTTTTTTAATAATCTTTATTAAATATTTACAATAAAATGAACACACACTAATGATTGAAAAGCAATATAGGGAACGAAATATAGAAACACAGAAACACAGGACTAAAACGAAACAACAAACATGACTAACCGAGAGTTAAACTCACTCTCCAATTAATATTAACTAATATCATCCTAGCCAAACATTTCAATGCAATTAAGTTCTTTTTACTAACTACAAAACAATTGGCCTGTTTTTATCAAAATTATAAAGAGTTATAAAGCCTAGTAAATATCTAGCTAATCTAATTAGACTATCTTATCACCCTTCAGCCTGAAGTAGTTTTTTGTTTTTGTTTTTTTACAAAAAAAAACAACAACAAAAACTTGATCAAATGATAAATTATTGCTGAAAAAAGGATTCCTTATTTTAATTTAAAAAACATGTTACAATCAGGTCAAAGTTAAAATTTAAATTGTAGAGAATTACTTTCAGTTGCTGAAAATATAATGAATGCTGCTAGACAATTTTCTATTTAAAATGTGCAGAATTCTTAGATATACAAACTTTCAATGTGAGAACTGGATGTACATAATTTCTGTACTCAAAAAAAATGGACAAAAATCTAATGTTGCAGAAATACTTTGATGGGGAGAAACCTAAGGGGAAAATCCTCAAATCATCTTGGGAAGTACTGAGTATATTCAATGAAAACAGAATGCTGGCTACTATTCTGTACCATAGTGGCAGTGGAACATGGGAAAAGATGATGGACTATCCTGGGGAAAAAGGAGATGGGCATGTATTTGGAAAATATGATGTCAGGTTTCTCTTCTTAAATACTAATTTCTAAAAATGGTCATGCTTTTGTCCCATAAAAGAGATTAGACCAAGAGAAAGTTCTTCTTGTGATTATTCATTTGCCTAATAAAAAAGTTCCACTTTTTAATGACATTGAAAAACAGATCTGCCAATTTTTAATGGACTGTTTCTAGGTAAAGTTAAAAGTAGTTCAGTCCTATTGAAATCAGTGCTACTTAGGTTCATTCCTTAAGTCACATTGACCTCAACAGATGTGCTTTAAATATTTCTAAATTTGGGATACACTTCTGCTGAGGAGTTCGAAATGGCAGGATAAATTGTGTGATGTGCCCCCCATAATCCATTATTTTTTTCTTCATAAGGTTTATACAGGGGTGGGCTTCAAAAATTTTAACAAGGGATTTTCTGCCAGGTTGTTGGGTGGGCGTGGCCATGGTGGGCATGGCCTCCTGCACCGTGGTGGTGGTGGGGGGTGTTTTTGCCCTCCCTGGACTCTGGAGGCTTTCTTTGAGCCTCCAGGAGGGCGAAAATGGCCTCCACAGGCTTCAGAGTCCCTCTGGAGGCCAGAAACGGGCCCGTTTGTCGCCCTCCCTGAGCCTCTGCCCGTCTTCTGCACTTACCTGCATCCAAAACAGGCTATGTGGGGACTCCTGGGAAGGGCGGGGTGGGGTGGGCGGGGCCAGCCAGGAGTGGGATTTGGGGGTTTTTCCGAACCGCACAGAATCATAGCTACAGGTTCTCCCAAACCCCTGCGAACCCCCAGCAGCCCATCCCTGGGTTTATAGTAAGATTGCTTGGACAATCTAACTGCCTTTTTATATCAACTGCTGTTGTTCCACCTGACACAGTTCAAAATACTGACGATTCTTATTAGAGAGCCTACTTACTTGGCAATGGAGTGTCTTGAAATATTTATTGTATTCATGGTAATCTATTAGTTTAGTTTAGTTTTCTTTATTGTCATTGCACCTCGTACAATGAAATTAAATGCCATCTTCAGGCCTGCTCTGTATTTTCAACAAAATGGGAACTGATATGTATTTATCTCTAAGTTGAAAAAAAAAAAAATCCTTTATAGTATTCCAAAGCAACCCCCCAAAACCATTGCTGATGAAAAAGGACACTAGGATCGGAAGTTGGCTGCAACATCTGGAAAATTGCACCTTGGCATTTGCATATTGGAAACATGCAAGCCAAGTGAAATAAAATGCTGTGTGCCTACCTCTCTCGCAAATATACACATACACAAAATAGAAAGAATTTGGTAAGTTTTCTACCTCTACTCTGATTAGTAGAGCAGCATGATTATTACCCTCCTGCACAAAATAATCTATGGAAAATATGTTATTATAAAGATGCTATTTTTTTAAAGTAAGTAATATTTAAAGTAAGTAATAATTACCCTGATTAGTGCCATATGGAGTTTTTTTTTTGTAACAGACACCAAGGTTACAAGCATTAGAATGTATTTCAATAACGCTCCCTATTTATATTAAAGCAAAAAACCACCCAACAACAACACTAAATTAAGTGTCCGAGTTTAGAGAATGTGGCAAACTTGAAATATGAGAAACTTCTATCATAAGATCATGCTCTGTGCATGATTACTATGCCCAGTGGTATGATAGAGACCTTTTTGTAAGACATGAAAGATGATGTATCTTCTGCCATTTACTGAAATTTCTGAAATATGTATTTCAAGATTTGGAGGAGAAGGAAGCCTCATTTGTATATATCTTCAAGAGAAGTCAGTAGGTCATTTGCATGCAGGCAATTCTTTATAGCCATGATGGCGAACCTATGACACACGTGCCACAGGTGACACACAGAGCCCTCTCTGTGGGCATGCCAGCCGTCGCTGCAGCCAAGCTCCACCGTGCATACACGCATGCCTCCCACCGGCCAGCTGGTCTTCAGGTCTCTGCCGCATATGCACAGGGGGTGGGATGCATGCGGGAGATGGGCACACAAATACACAGGGGGGCAGGGTGCATGCACGGGGGCGCTTGCATTGCATTTTGGGGGTTCTTTCTCATGTCCCCCGCACCCCATTGTGGGCCTGGAAGGCCTCCTGAACCAACCTGGAAGCCAAAATGGGGTGCAGAGGGCTGGGGTGCATGCGCGGGGATGCGCATGTATGCACAGGGGTGGGGCGCATGTATGTACAGGGGTGGGGCACATGTGCAGCGGGCTGCTTGCTTTGCATTTGGGGGTTCAGGCGTGCGCTCTCGTGCTTTGGGCACTTGGCACCAAAAAGATTAGCCATCACTGTCCTAGATCAAGGGTGTGAAACTGGCGGCCTGCACGCTGGATACATCATGCGCAGGCCACGCCCACCCTGGCTCTGCGAAGGGGGAAAATGTCACGATGCATCATGTGACAGCAAAGTGACGCCACAAGTTTGACACCTGTGTCCTAGATGCACAACTTCTGCATCATCAATAGGTAACTGCTATGGTTAGGAAGCTCTGCTCAGCTTTGGCTGGTGCACCCATTAATGCACTTCAATTCTTTGAAAAAGGATATCACATTACACAAAAGCATCTCACAACACACAAAACATCTTGTGTAATTGCTAGAGTGCTAAGAGGAAAGTAAAAGAAACCTTGGGGAGAAAAATTCTGATTTTGCCAAACCCATAATCAGCTTCACATAAAGATGGAATAGCAACAACAAAGAATATATGGGAAGGTTCTGACGGTTGTGAAGCAGAAATTATTTTTGTCTTAATTCTGTCGTCTTGGATCCAAAAATATTAACACCTCCTTTCTCTCATTTCTATTTAATTCTCTCTAATATTTAAACAAAAAGTCAGGCTGTAATTAAAGTATCAGTGGAAAAATATCAGTATGGTCATGATCCATGTTTTGATTATCTTTTCTTTCCTTCTTTCTAACTTTTTTTTCCTCTTTACCAATAGGATAGCAGCCAAGGAGAACATGAATCTTATGTCACCCCAGAGTTTAGGAATTGTTTTTGGACCAACTCTCCTTCGACCTGAAAAAGAGACAGGATCCATGGCAATCCACATGCTGTATCAGAACCACTTGATTGAGCTGATGCTAACTGAATACACCAAGATCTTCAGCTCTGACTGACAGACCGGGAATGTTGCTGAATGTGTTCACATCTGTCTTGATACCTAATATTTTTACATTTCTGTAAACATCTTTTTGAAATATTTCTCTTTCTTTCTAGTGACAGATGCCTCGTTTTGTGAAAACTTAGTGATGGTTTTGTCTTTACATTTCCAAACATTGAAATAAAAATATATTGTCAACATTTGCTTATATGTACTCAGAATTAACTCTTTGAACAACTCGGTCTTTGCCGGTACATTTTGCCTTTGTGCAGGTCTTCATTTATAGCCAAAAATTGACTTGTATGCCTTGTATGTAGGCAGGTCAGATAGTTGGAAGCCTTGTCCTCAAGAGGTCATTGATAAATATCAGCCCCATTTGTAACAAAATACTGTTTGTAGTTGAGCAAGAGGACCTGGCATGTACTATCAAAACTTGGTTGAGTGGGAATACTGTTGTTTTTGGATATTCTTTCCCATATTTCATGTCCTTCAGCAGCCCTGATTCCAAGGCAAAGGAGCTAAAATGGTGATGATTCTTTGGTATACTGTGGCAGTGGTTGGGGGTTGTGCTCTACACAATGTGAATGTCCATTTTGAAGTTGGGCTATAGAGTCAAGCTAGGGAATCTGCTTAGGGGAATTCCATTGTGAGCTCTTGGATTTTCTTGATAAGTTGATATTGACTGTAAGTATTAGAGGACATAAACCTCAGTACTCTGGGGAGATCTGAGAAGAGTCAGAAATGTATTGCCTCCATGGCAAGTATGGATTGACCTTGATGATGACTACTCATAAAGTAATTATTTAGATCTGGTCTGCATGTCATAGTTGTCATTTCAAGATCTGGAAATGAAGGACATTGCAAATAGTTCTGTACATGATCAAACCACTTCTTTTCTGATTGAGATCCTGGATGACGTTCAAATGCCACAAGCAAACTCCACAAAGTTTGGAAGAACAATTAAAATGACCTACCTCAGATGGGTGCTTTGGATGTTTAGCCATGTATCTTCCCTGAAATCCAGCTGGCAATTCTAACCATTTCTGGAAATCAAAGGTGGTCAGGACTCTAGATGTAACACATGATTGTCCCAAACTGGTCTTTTTTCCTATCTACTGATGCTGGAGTAGTTCTTGGTTTACTGAGGAGGTCCAGAAATGGAAATGTGAGAAAAGATGCTAGGAGAACTAGTGATGGAGTACTAAAAGTGAACTTAACAAAATATGGTAAGAGCTAACATTTTAGCTTACATCAGGACAGTAGGAAATATCAATACTTCTTTACTGTAACCACATCAGGATTTTGAGGCCTAGCAGCTTTCGTTGGTGTATCCCACTCCATTTGGGGAGAGGGAGGATTATCAGGATGATCGATACCAATAGCACTTAGACTTATATACTGCATTACACAGTGGTGGGATTCAAGTAATTTAACAACCGGTTCTCTGCCCTAATGATTTCTTCCAACAACCAGTTTGCCAAACTGCTCAGAAAGTTTACAACCGGTTCTCCCGAAGTGGTGCGAACTGACTGAATCCTACCACTGGCAGTTTATAGAGTCAGCATATTGGCCCCAACAATCTGAGTCCTCATTTTACCAACCTCAGAAGGATGGAAGGCTGAGTCAACCTTGAGCCTGATGATATTTGAACTGCCAAATCAATCTACTGTATAGGTTCGTCTAGACTGAAATTAATTCCTGAACAGTGCTTTAAGTACAACTTAAAATGCCCAAAAACACACTGCCCATTTTAAATTTTAAATTAAAAAAAGAGGGAGTCAAGCTATTCTCCAAAGCACCTGAGGATAGGACAAGAAGCAATGGGTGGAAACTAATCAAGGAGAGAAGCAACTTAGAACTAAGGAGAAATTTCCTTACAGTTAGAACAATTAATCAGTGAAACAACTTGCCTCCAGAAGCTGTGAATGCTCCAACACTGGAATTTTTTAAGAAGATGTTGGATAACCATTTGTCTGAAGTGGTGTAGGGTTTCCTGCCTAAGCAGGCGGTTGGACTAGAAGACCTTCAAAGTCCCTTCCAACTCTGTTATTCTAAATTCTAAATTGCCATCACTTTATAAAGATTTATGGTTTCCTTAGTTATGTTGTGTTCTATAGGGTTTTCCCCCAGTTATTACTATGCTCCTTGAGATGTTTTATTAGCGAAGTATATTAAGTTCTTTCAAACAAAAACTTTTTGTATGTCTTTAGGATTATTTGGCTACACTTGAATCAATTTATACATTGATAGTTTTAGTTGTCATGGATAAACAATAGGATAATAAATTGTTTTACTTTAAAATGTATGGTTTCGGCTATAATGTCCCCTGCCATATTTTGTAAAAGTATTCCACCAATAAAATGTTGACTTCCCTTTGACAGCTTTTTAATCAAGTTCAAAGAGAATGAATAACATTAATCCGGTGTGCTAAAAGACACTGCTTGCTTTATCAATTTGTTCATAAAATGAAAAATAGCACGTGAAAATGCAGGATTAGAACAGGTTTTTCTGAGAAATTAAAAAACAAACATAGGATTAATGCCAACATTTGCTGCATATGAAAGATACATCTTGTGTCATATTTAATATTCAGGAATTACAGCATCGTTAGTGAGGACCATTTTATAGCCTGTTGTTAACGCTATTCTGTGAAGTGATCATCAAGGACAAACTTTGATGAGGAAGCTCCTGATTCATTAAGCAAGTTCCAGCCTTAGGATTAATAGTTAAGATATGTAGAATCCACAAGTGTCAATAATAAGAATAAGCTGAAAAACAAGAAAGTGAATGACTATTCATCATGCACTACACCACTGTAGTGATTTTGATAGATTATATCTGTCCTGCCGTAATGGAGGAAGAGATTTAAGTCAACCAAACTGTTGAAGAAGAGAAACATGCATTGGCTGATTATGTAAAACTAAGAACAAGCATTGGTGCAACTTAAAAATTGGAACTTATTGGAATGTACAGGAAACAAAACATGAATATCGAAATAACATAATAAAAGCACAAACAGAATGCTGGCATGGAAAAGCATTACACGGTTAATTTTTACAAAAAAAGATTGAGGGAAAAGTGGATAAAGATAAAACCTGGCAATGGCATACAACTGAAATATCAAAAAAAGAAGAAAGAAACTAAAGGTTTCTTTATGCAATCAATGCCAGAACTGAAAAATCATCAAATGATTCAAAGGACAGATTGTGTAAAGAAGCAGAGCAAATGGTAGATAGTTAGCTAATCCTAAGGGATTGCCAGAAGATTACACAAACTGATTATTAAAAAAAAGAAACATAACACAAATTGCCAAAAGGTAACCACCTTTAAAGCGCTCCATGGCTTAGGGCCGGGGTATTTGTGAGACCGCCTTCTGCCGCCAATAGCCTCCCACCGATCGGTTCACTCGCAGAGAGAGGGCCTCCTCAGGGTGCCGTCAGCCAGGCAGTGCCGGCTGGCAACCCCCAGGGAGAGAGCCTTCTCTGTGGCAGCACCTGCCCTCTGGAATGACCTGCCCCCTGAGATACGCACGATATCAGACCTCCGGACTTTTCGTCGGGCCCTGAAGACACACTTGTTCCATCTAGCTGGGCTGGCTTGATCCCATCCTCTCAGTTTTTTAATCGAATTTCGGTTTTAATTGGGTTGTTTTAAATTTGGGCCAAAATTATTTAATTGTTTTTTTAAAATGTTTTTAAATTTTATATGCTATGTTTTATCCTGGCTGTACACCGCCCTGAGTCCCACAGGAGAAGGGCGGTATAGAAATATAATAAAATAAATAAATAAATAAAAATAAAATAATTCACTGAAAATCTGTAAAAATTACCATATGCCAATAATAAAAACATTGGTGGAAACATTGAATTGAAAAAGTAGTGGAAATGAGCAGGTTAAACTATTATGTGAGTTCTAAATAAAAAGGTTCCCCACGCACATATGTACTAGTCATTCCCGACTCTAGGTGGCGGTGCTCATCTCTGTTTCAAAGCCAAAGAGCCAGCGCTGTCCAAAGACGTCTTCATGATCATGTGGCTGGCATGACTAAACACCAAAGGCGCACAGAATACTGTTACCTTCCCACCAAAGGTGGTCCCTATTTTTCTACTTGCATTTTTTACATGCTTTCGAACTGCTAGGTTGGCAGAAGCTGGGACAAGTAACAGGAGCTCAACCCGTTACGCAGCACTAGGGATTCGAACCACTGAACTGCCGACCTTTCGATCAGCAAGCTCAGCATCTTAGCCACTGAGCCACCAAGTCCCTGTGAGTTCTAAATACAGACTGATAAAAGTCTTGGCTCATAACACACCAGATATAATTGTGGTTAAAAAGAAGAAAGTGAGGATAATTGATGTGGCAATACCAGGGGATGGTAGAATAGAAGATAAAGAAGTGAAGAAGATAACAACTGAAAATTGAAATTAAAAGATTATGGCATAAACTTGTAATGGCAATCCCAGTGAGTGTTACTCATGAGATTGTGCTCAGAAGATCATGTTGATTCTCAGTTAAGTGGAATCAGATTCTTTGAAATGGCATTGAAAGAAAATGCACAGTTAGAGTGATATACATAAGGTTTAATCAGGTTCCTTAGAATATATTTTCCTTTGCTTGTAAGTCCTCCAGGTGATGGAAGGATATTCCTGTTAGATAGATTTAACTGAAGATAGAATGTCTGGCAGTGCAGAATATGCATAGGAGATAAATGTGTGTTACATTGTTCAAAACAGTTTAGTCAGATCTGCCTAAATTCAGTGTGCTTATTGATACACGGGTCTTACTTGCCCTGAAGTCAGGAGATTTGAAAATCATATCTATGTGGAACAACCGAGGGCTCTGGGGCTTCTTGTAGTCCTTTGCCAAGTTTCCTACAGTCCTTGGCCCAAGTTCCAGAAGCATCTTGTTGGGCTTCTAGAATATCTGATTTGTTCCTACCCTGAAAACTTCTTTCCCTGGAAATAAAAACATAGTTGGTAAGGAAGAAAAGAGAGGATGCTGGAAAAATTAAAGATAAGGTTTTTAAAAAGAAGTAATCTAAGTCCCTTTCCATCACTTCCTTTGATTGCACTAAACAATTAGCATCTGGCTTCCTCCTCAAAGACTATTCCCGATTTCAGGAAAAGGCTTGCTTGAGAGGTTGAGCCTCAGTTTCCCTGTTGGTTTAATAAGTCTGTGCGTTGCATACCTTCAGATGTCACTGTGAAACTTGGATGTATGGAAAGTGCTTAACAGGGTTGAAAGCAAGTAATCGTATTGGTTAGTCTAGGACAGGGGGTGGGAAATTGGCAATTTTATAACCAGTGGACTTCAACCCCCAGAATTCCTGTGCCAGCCATTCTGGATTGGGTATGAACTGAGCCATAATATTGGATAAATAATTTGAACTCACCTACATACACAGCTAAGAAAAGGCATATTACATTTTAGACACAGGAAAATATGTCCTCGAGAATGAAGGAATATTTGCATATTTGCTGTGGATATTTTGGTATGAGAGGCTCCTTTTTGCAGCCTTTTCACAGTGGCTGAAAATCCTTTTACAATTATTTTCCCTACTGAGTAACAGCTATATCTTTATATATTAATATTTATTTTATTGTAAGCATTTCTAGGCTTACCACTTAACAAAATGCTTGGTGCGGCTTTTAACAAGAATAAAAACCAAATCAATGCTATAGAACAGGTTAGCTGAATTGTACAAAACTATCTACAATCTCTCTCTCTTCCTCTCTCCTCTCTCTCTCTCTCCCCCCTCTCTCTCCACTCCATTATTTTCCACCTTTTTCTAATAGTAATTTAGAATGAGAATGAAATAATGGACATAAGGAGGGTTCATACCTATGCACACCAGCTGACCTACACTTCTCACTTCAGGAATCAAATCTGGCAAATTACTTCAGTGTTTGCATTACCCAACAGAAGAGGAGCACTGTTAAGCCTAAGAAAGGGCTTGCTGTTCATAGTATTGACTTAACAGGAAAAAAAATCTTATTTACGGTACATACATAAAATTTGCAGCGCTTTTCTGATGGAATTATTTCCAGAAAGGTTTATCAATAACTGGAAAATGATCCACTGAAGTCCAAATGGTCTTCTTCAGTATAATGTAATAAGAAAAACTGAATATGTCATATCCATGAAAACGTATATAAGTACTTTTGTTTCTACTTGGACTTTACAGAAGACCACTTCTGGACTTTGTGCTTGAGGTGGAAAAAAATGAAACTTTGATTCTGGGTTTTACTGACTAGATTGATTTGCTATTACAGAAATGGCTAGTTTATACTATTATGTAAAAGTAAAGAGTTGAGGTCCGATGTTAATTCTACTGCAACAGAGGGAATTGGAAGTTAATGTCTTTTTTTTTCTTTTTCCTCTCTTTTCCACACTTCTCTCTTTTCCCCTTCCCCTCTTAGAAGTTCTACAACAGGGCTCCATGACTAAAGCAGGATTAGAATTCATGGCCTTTTACTACTATACCAAACTGGATCTTCATCCATAAACCTATCGAGTTTGTGCCTCTTGAAGCAATAGGTAGATTCAAATTCCTTTATATGTTTCAAAGACAAATACAAATTTTCCATTTTTTAAAAAAAACATAAAGCACAAATACTAAGGGAAAATGTGCACCAAAATGTCCACATTGTAAAAAAGAATGCATAAGAACATATTATACTAAGGAAAAATCCTTGCAAAAATATGTCTTGCAGCAATGGCTATAGTAATATAAATTTACAAAAAACAAACAAACCCTGAATATAAGTGTCGGAAGAAATATCCTTCTGGGTTCAGCTCCAAGTGGGGAAAAAGACACTAGAAACATGGAGACTGCTTGGAAAGATGGTTTAATGGTGGGCAGGATCACATGGTTTGAGTTCCTGAAAAGGGCCGAGATGCTGAGCGTGCCTTGGTTTTATGCCCTCTCTGAGCTTTGAATTTCCTGGAGCACAGGAAGAGTATCCTGATTGGTTGTCAGACTCCCAGGGGGTGGGGGTCTTAGCTAGTCTTGCTGGCTGATGTAATCTTCCCAGGTGCCATGCCGTGAGATTCTGTTGCTAGATGGGTCCTTTGTGTTGCAGATGATGGTCCATTGACAAAGGTGGGGGGAATGAGTGAGCTTGGCTGAGGCCTTAATGGCCCATTGACAAAGGGAGGCAGGAAGCTGCTTTGTCCTTAAAACATGTTTCTCCATTTCTTATCCAGGGAAATATAATATTCTGCCTTTTTAATATTTCCTAAAATATTTCATTCTTCTAGGAGAGAGGTGAATGCTAACTTCCTACATAACTTTTGGGAATATCTTAAAAACTAAAAAAAAAAAGGTGTATAAATGAGGGGAAGCATTTAAAACTGGAAATGCAGAGAAATTGGCTTCAAAATCACTCCTCGTGGAGAAAGGAGAGCTTTAAAAAAATCTGTATATTTCTGTTTGCGTGCAGGTGTACACAAGCACACTTGCATACATAGGAAAATATCAACTGCCAGCACATTCGTATAGCAATGGTTTGGTTTTGTTCTTTTCACACCCCTCCCTTTGCACTCAAAATCATCCAGTTCTTGAACTTCCTACTTTTGCAGGTCTCATTAGTCATCAGGAGTTGCATAGAAAACTGCAGGCAGGATTAAGCCTACAGTTCCACTAATGAGACCAAAATAGCAGTTTACATTCCTGCACTAATTAAACATGTGATATTGTACCTAAGGTTGCTGTGTGTTGTAGTTGTAGTTAGGATAGGAGGAATGATGGGTTTTATACTGGTACTTTGCAGGGGTGCTTGTTCTCTCTCTTGCCATCCAGAACTCCAGGTGACTCCTTAAAAAAAAAAAAAAAACACCCCACAATGACTTTAAGACTTTAGTCTGCCTGGTTTGTATTTGTGCATCTGTGTGAAACAACACACTGCTTGGATGCAAAGGTGTGATTCTTCATCAAGTACCCAATGGGGGTGTTTCATCTAAACTCCAGCCACATGATCATCTTGTCTCAACATGTAGTAGCCTTAAGCATAGAGAAAGGTTTACATCTCATTTATTTTTAATCCCATTCTAGCAGGAATAACTGATTACCTTTATATGTTAAATCCCTCTATGTTCTCTAAAGCTCATTGATATCAGAGTAGGAAGTGTCAACAGTTGATAATAACCTCAAGCTTCTCTGAGATCGCTAACTTATCTTCTCGTACAATTTCTTTCCTTAGTTGTGCTTTCATTTTTTTTCCCCTGGCACAACAAGGGACATCACTCCACCATGCTTTATATGGAACAACAAAGTGAGTTAGCCCTGCTAATCAACCTTTTGCTCCCAGGATTCATAAAGTTTTAGGGAAACCGATTTCCTTGGTTTCGATTAATATTTTTGAAATAACTCCTGGCAGAGAAGAAACATGCATTTTGATCATTCATTAGGCGGCAACGGGCCACACTGTCCTTGCTCCATTTTACTAAGCTGCTTTCTTAGATGTAACCCATATTCTTCTATGATTTTTCTTCTACAATCATGTGTGACACGAATGAAAGGTTACAGCACTAAGGACGAAAAGAATCACAAATCTACTGTATGCGCAAATACCAATTTAGAAATAAAGAGAAATATGCTTAGCTCAAGAAGGAAGATGAGCTATGCTCCCTCCAGCTTGCATATAACTGTGGCACAAACACAAGTGGCATGTTTTTTCCCTGCTCCATCCAACACTTTGATGTTGTCTTCTTCTCATTCCCATGAGTGAAACAGGCTTCAATCATGCTTAACTACATCAGCGCTAAAATAGTGTTTCTTCTCTATCCTGCCTCCATTCAAGACAGTCTTGATATCTGGGTAATCTGTTAAGTTTTTCTACCCATTACCTTGATAGAAAGGCAAGTGACTCAGGAGGTACAACAAATTCAGGGCAGGGATTGGCCAAGGGGTCAACAAATATGATTCTGGAATAGCTTATTGATGACTCAAAGATAGGGAGATAGCACTGGATCCAGAAGTGAGTAAAAGCTCCATAAAGATGCATCTGCTTGCTCATTCTTGTCCAGGCGTTCAATGTGGATGAACAATTTCAAGGACTCTTCTATCTTAGAGTCTTTTCTAGTTCAGTGACTTACGATGATTTTTCACACGACCGTTCCAGCATCCCCATGGTCAGGTGAATAAAATTTGGATGCTTGACGATTACAATGGTTGCAGGAACGCAGGGTCATGTGATTGCCTTTTTGCGTCCTTCTAACAAGCAAAGTCAATGGGGAAGCCTGATTCACTTAGCGACCGGGTTACTAACTTAATAACTGCAGTGATTCACTTAACAACTGTGGCAAGAAAGGTCGGAAAATGGGGCAAAATCCACTTAACAAATGTTTCACTTAGCAACAGAAATTTTGAGCTCAATTGTGGTCATAAGTCGAAGACTACCTATATAGAAATATATCCACATATTTTCTACAGGCCGTTTCAGCTTTAAGTACATTATATATATTATTTTCACCTAAATTCCCAGTGAGGGTTTCTTTTCTGAAATCATAATGCATTCAAGTATTTATGCCAGAGCTTATGGAAGATTTTTCTTTCTTTCTTTTTTCTTTCACTAGTAAAAAATTAAAACTGATTAAAAATGTAAAAGGACGTTAGAGGTTCTGTGCACATTCAGTGATGCGAGCTTATACGTTTGGGCGAGTGAGAGAGACATCAACAATAAATGAGCTAGCTAAACAATAAAGAAGGATTTCTTATCCTATGGCACAATGAATGTTTTATTAATAAGCAGCTTCCTTTTCTGTTTTCATCTAAGTGCTGTTTGCAGGCAAATGCTGGGTCACTAAACAGTTTTTTTTTTCTTTCCAGGAGTTGAGAGAGGCAGATGCCATTGTGACTGATCATTTCTAGGAGTAAAAGTCTGATTTTGCCCCAAATCAGGGATGGTTAGCATAATCCAATGCTACAGTAGTGGCCATTCCACTGCTGGAATGGCCTGGGAATAGCCCAGACTTTAACCCAATTGAAAATCTATGGAGCCGACTAAACAAATTTGTTAGTCAGAAGCGACCCAGCAATAAAACCCAGTTAATAGAAGCAATCATTCAATCTTGGTTTCACATTATAACAGCTGCAGAACTAAAAGACTTGGTTCACTCCATGGGAAGATGTTGTAAGGCCATAATTCATGCTAAAGGTTACCCAATTATTAACTGACATGATAATTTTTGTATATCTCATTTTTTTCTACGTGTTTCACTTTTATTTTTTATACTGTAACTGCTATTCTAATAGCAAATCCTTCATAAAAGTTATTGCATTACATTCTTGATTAAATTATCTTTCCATTGATATGTAATTTTATGGTCCAAAAAAAAAGAAAAAAGTGGTGTTATTAGCTAGTTTTAGAAAATACACTTTTCCCAAAAGGTTTCCACAATTTTGGCCACTATTGTATAGTCAAGGCCAACTTGGTTCCCCAATGGGATATAAGAACTTTTTCATGGAGAGGACCTCATTTTCTTTAAGGTAATATCTTAGGGCCATACATCAGTACTCTAAAAATTGGACTCTAAAAATTGGTAGGGCTAGAGCAAAGCCTAATTTGATTTAATTTCAATTCAATATTGTAAAATTAAGCTACTGGGATGCAACTAACACAATTTTGCCTCCTATGTGCAATTATTTCCTCTTTGGGCTACCAGTAGGTACTTTTTATTTCAGTTTGATTTGGTCTTCCTCCCAGAAGTTGAAGTGATTTACAAGAGAGCAATGAAACCCATCTTAAATAAAAATAAAATAGAACGTGAATATACGTGTCCCATGATAATGTTGCAGAATTCAATCTGGGTCGGTCAGCGAGACCAGAGGTTTTGTCTTCTGAGCTTTCAGACTCATTATGGAGCCCATCTTCAGGGAACTTGAGCCGAGGTAGCACAGTAGTTAGAGTGCAGCACTGCAGCTACTTCAACTGACTGCTAGCTGCAGTTCGGCAAATCCCACTGGCTCAAGGTTGACTCAGCCTTCTATCCTTCCGAATTCAGTAAAATGAGGACCCAGATTGTTGGGGGCAATATGCTGACTCTGTAAACCGCTTAGAGAGGGCTGTAAAAGCACTATGAAGTGGTATATAAGTCTAAGTGCTATTGCTAACTTCTAGAGAGATATTCCGAAAGCTCATAAGGCAAAACCCCTGGCCCCTTGATTGACCCAAATTGGAGCTTGCAAAACTAAGATACCCCTCCAAATCCCCAACCCAAAAACAAATGCAATTTTAGTGTTTTGGAAGGAGGAAGAGAAACTCAAGAGGCCTCTTATCACATTCCCTTCAAAGGGGTTTATTTTGATAGGAAATTTCCTCAGAATCCTAACATCAGAGTGTTCTTGGTGCAGAACATAGCCAAACCTTTGATGGACTATCTAAAGCAGGGGTGTCAAACTGGCGGCTTGTGGGCTAGATATGTCACATGCAAGCCATGGCCATCCCAGTTCAACAAAGGAGGAAAACATTGCAAAACATCCCATGATGGCAACGTGACGCGGCAAGTTTGACACCCGTGATTTAAAAGATATGCAACCTTTCTGATGCAAAGGGCAGCACCTGTGGTCAGAATAAATATTTAATTTACAAAAAAAAAAAAATCCAAATTCAATAAAATTAAATCCAAATTCAAGTACTTGATATGATCAGGTCATTGCATGAAAAATGATATGAAAATGTCATTGCATGAAAAATGATATGAAAATGTCATTGCATGAAAAATGATATGAAAATGTCATTGCATGAAAAATGAACATTCCACTGCAACTTTTGAAAAAGCTTTTGAGGGAGACCCACAAGACCAGGGGTGAAATGTAAAATGTGTTACTACCGGTTCTGTGGGCGTGGCTTGGTGGGGGGTAATGTGACTGGGTGGGCGTAGCCAATTTGTTTAAAAAAACTTTTCAAAGCATTTTTTCTAATACTTTGAAAAGCCTCTGGCGATCAGGCAACTCAGCTGGGATCGTCAGAGAGGCATTTTTAAAAATCCTCCTCTGAGGATCCCAGCTGAGCCACGCGATCATCAGAGGCTTTTTTTTTTACTTTTAAAAGCATTTTTTCGTCAGAAGAGGTTGTAGAAAAAATGCTTTTAAAAGTAAAAAAAAAAAAAAAGCCTCTGATCATCGTGTGACTCAGCTGAGCATGGTGGGAGGGTGCAGGAATTTTTGTTACCGGTTCTCTGAAACACCCACCGCCATCGTTACCGGATTGGGTGATTTGGTCTGAACCGGGAGCATTTCACCCCTGCACAAGACCCTCTATCAATTGATTTGTGTAGAGCCCGGGTGTCAAACTCGATCACGTCACATGATATATTGTGATGTATCACGATGGTTTTTGCCTTTGCAGAGCTGGGCGTGGCCTGCACGTGACGCATGTGGCCCATGGGCCACCAGTTTGACAGGCCTGATCTAGAACTAAAGAGTCAGTTGCCCCAGTCATGCTTTCTGTACTGAACTGCAAGCAAGCTAAATCCTGATGCACACATACACAGGAATAACCCCCAGTGAATTCACTCAGACTTATTTCTATGCATCTACTGATAGGATCAACCTCTATTTCTGCTCGAATATTCCTGGAATGCTATTCTCTCTTTTCAGTCTTCTTATTAACAGTGCAGAATAATCTTTGGATCTAGTTCACATGTGTCTGAGTAGAGCATGTGCGGGTCATGAAGTACAGGGTTTAAGTATAAAACCCTCTTTGCAATATTAAGTTGGCATTCCTAAAGTATGCATTAGTAGAGTGGCTATCCTATGCCATGATGCACTGCATTCTCAGACTAGATTGTATCTTTCAACATCGTGTTAACATCTCTTGTAACTTACCATTTCATATTATATTGAAATGAGATCTGGCACTTTTGGGGTCTTGTGGAAGATGATGGAAAAAAAAAAGGGTTTGCAGCAGTCTTCCTCTTAGATATAATTGAAAAAGAGGCAAGCATGGAAGCATGCTGAGATTCACGCTGCCAGACAGCAATCTCGAATCATTCAGATTATGAAAATACAGCTGAGTGCAGAAAAGATGACAATTTCCCATGCCGTCATTGTCAAAATGAAAATTTCAAGCAGTTCAGGATGAAATGGGGGATGGGAGGGGGGGAGGAGGAGGAGGAAAACCAACCTTGCCCAGTTTGACTGAGTTCTCCCAATGGACTTATCATCAGGCAGTATAATGACAATGTTTTCTTTTTTTTTTTTTTTTTCCTATTAAAGAAATTTGTTGGCACCTGCGAGTGAGCTAAAGCAGATCCGCTGGAAGGTAACTGTGCTGCAGATAGCTTAATGATGCATCAGTCCCTCACCTGCTGATTTGGGATGGGAAGTGGAAGGTGGCCTATAATGGGAATATTTGACCCATACATCTTCCCCAGCAGTCCCGCTAGGAGAATATGAGGAGGCTGAGATTTGATCAGAGAGGGAGGGTTGCCGATTCACGCATCTGGATCTCATTTGTCACCTAACACAGCCTGTGCTAATCTTGTGGTGCCCATCGTAGCAGGCTGGCAGAGGCATCTGGGGAAATGCAGAGGACAGATGTAAAGCATGACATTACGAAGACCCGAACTGACAAGGCTGCAGGTGCATTAAATAAGTTAGGCTTTAGGTTTGCCTTCAGTGCTCGTTGCGAACCTAATTCAATAAATTTCGAGGAAGAACAGTCATTGGATTGGTGACATCTACACATCTTCATCAAGTGCATCAGGCTTTTTTCCCCCCTTAAACTGTGTTTGTATGATAAAGAGGAAGAGGGGATGAATGAAAGAAAACAGAAGCAATTCTCCAATAATGCTTCACACAATAAGGATTATAACGTCCAGCATAGTAACACTTGTGGATTCCTTTTGGTGGGTCTACTAGACCTCAATTGCAAGATCTAGACCAGGGGTCTGCAACCTTAATCATTCAAAGAGCCATTTAGACCCATTTTCCACAGAAAAGAAAACACTGGGAGCCACAAAACCCTTCCCGTGCCTGACTATTTCTTGAGCGGCCACGAAACTAGCATATATAGTTGAATTTTTTTTTTTAATTTGATTTATATGCCGCCCTTCTCCGGAGACTCAGGGCAGCTTACAATGCGTTAAGCAATAGCCTTCATACTTTTGTATATTTATACAAAGTCAGCTTATTGCCCCCACAAACTGGGTCCTCATTTCACCTACCTTTGAAAGGATGGAAGGCTGAGTCGACCTTAAGCCTGGTGAGATTCGATCTTACAGTAATTGCAGACAGCTGGTGTTAATAACAGGGTGCTTTAGACAACTGTACTACCAAGGCTCATTAAATGTTCTGTTTTCTTCTGAAACTTTTCTTTTCTTGGATTTATCCAGGGTTGGCCTACCAGGAGTTGAAAAGCTCAATAAATCGCGTGCCGGCGGGTGTTGCACATTAACGATTGTGACGCATATTTTGAGTTGACACGGAGGCGCAGCAGAGGGGTGAAAGAGCCACATGAGGCTCCAGAGCTGCAGGTTGCTGACCCCTGATCTAGACAATCCCTAGAGAGCAACACTGATGAAAAATGCTGTAACACTATGCTACCATCTAGTGTCTATCTGGAGTTTTGCAGGCCAAACTTAATAGACCTTTTGATGATGCAGCCTCTTGAAGGAAAAGGAATAGATTAAATCTTAAAACATGGGTGAGTGTTTATGCCTCTTTGGTATTGTTGAAATGTAATTCTCACTATATTTTATATATTCTATTCGTGATCTAGTGGCTAGATTTAGCTCAGTGGCAAAGCAAGTATTTTACATGCAAAAGATTCTCTAAACCAGCAGTCCTCAAAGTGTGATCTGGGGGGACACCTGGGAGTCTCCAAGAGCCTTTTGGGCATCTGAAAAGTCAAATAAATATGTATTTTAACTCTTCTGAACGTTAAGTTTTAATATAGTGCATATAGATAGATATAACCCACATAAACCAAGGCTTGGTGTCTCTTTTTTTAAAAAAATAATGTCAAGGGTGTTTGAGAATGTTTGCGAACCACTACTACTGTATAACAACAAAAAACCCTTCAGGAAAGAATGGAAAAAAACTCCTCCAGTCTGAAAATCTAAGTTCTAAGGCAAATTCCTTAAGCATCTTCCCAAAGTGTCTTTCTTCAACTATCTTCACCAATAAGACCCCAAGGTCTTCCCCTCTGCCATTTAGGGGCATCTTTTAGCCTTTGCTTTATTCTTCTGGTCCATCTCCTACAACTTATTGCCCAGCTTTGAATTTTTCCCGAACTTCTTTCCCTGTTGCATTTTAATGTATCTATTTCTGTCTCTGAGGATTAAAATTGTATGTGTTTCTCTTATATGTTCCCATGGAGTTCTTCCAATCAGAACTAACAGGAAGAAATAGGCTGGCGGAGATGGCAATGGAGAAGGAACGGGCTCCTTTCAAGAGAAGACGAGGTCATATGTGGTTTGCTAGGACAATTGTGACCTAGAAATGGAGCAGGCTGTAGAAATGAAGAAAGAGTGAAGATATCAGGAAGGAAGGAAGGAAGGAAGGAAGGAAGGAAGGAAGGAAGGAAGGAAGGAAGGAAGGAAGGAAGGAAGGAAGGAAGGAAGGAAGGAAGGAAGGAAGGAATTGTCCAGTCTTGGCTATGGAATCTAACTATGTGAGTTCTTTTTCTCTCTTTACCATTCTTTTTTTAAAAAGGAAATATAACTTTTAAGGTAATCTTAACTATGAGCTAAGTCAGGGGTCAGCAACCCGCAGCTCTGGAGCCGCATGTGGCTCTTTCATCCCTCTGTTGCTGGTCGGTTCTACAATTGATAGGGCTTTGGGTTAGGACAGGTAGAGGAAAAAGGATGCCGCACTAGGAGGAGACTCTATGGTGGGGGAACTGGATTTCCAGTCAGCAGAGGAAAAAGGACACCGTGCTAGGAGGAGACTCTATGGTGGGGGAACTGGATTTCCAGTTGGCTCCAGAATTGAACGGGGGCTTCCGGTTAGGACCTTTGTGGCTCTTTGAGTGTTTAAGGTTGCCGACCCCTGAGCTAAGTCCTCCACACAGCTGTGCTTCTCTGTAGTTCACATAGCAGCTGGAAAAAAGACAGGGCTTCTCTAAATAAGGACTTGCATTGGTGTTTTTACAGGTTTCAAAGCACCCCCTCTCAATTACATTGGAAGCATGCACAGCCCTCACTCAGACTCTCAGAAAAAGTCCTGATAAAGCTGCACTGTTCTGTTACTTGTGTTCTATATTATACATTTTGATGCCTTTGAGTCAGGCTTCACTCCTGGAGACTGACTGAACTAGTCCCTCCAGTTTTCCTGGCAAGATTTCAGAAGTAGTTTACTCTTGCCTGCTACTTAGAGATGAGGGAGAGAGAGTAGCTGGCCCAGAGTCACCCAGCTGCATCTAAGACAGGACTAGAACTCACCGTCTTTCTTTCTACCCCCAATGCCTTAACTACTACACCAGATTGGCTGTCAAACTTGTGCTCTAGCTGCTCATCAATTGAAATAGGAAGCTAGCAAATTTGGTTTGGGTAGGACGTAGGAGCTAAGTTTGGAAGGAACTCTAGGAAGAAATACTCTTTCCAAAATGCATCCCAAAATCTCTCACTTTTCAGACACCCATCAAAAATTAACAGCTGTGCACCATGAGCCCAGTTTCTAATTGTAAGGTGGGATAAGCAATAGGGATCTTTGTGGGAGAACGGCCCTTTCTGCCCCTCCTTCCTTACTCCTCCTCTTTCTATTCTGCAATTCTTGTGTGCTTCAGTACCTTACACAAGCACAACCCTTTGCTGTGTAACACACAAGCTTTCCATTTCAAAAGAGGACGGCAAAGAACAAGAGGATGGAACAAACAGGCTGAGAGGGACTTCTCTAAGCTCCTTATCGATAAGGTTAATAAGGGTCTGTGCAATTTACCAATTGCCAAAACATTACAACTGAGCTTGGGCTATAAAGAAAGCACATGGGCCTTGGACTTTATTGCTTTTTATACTCTGCTACACTAATGTCTCTTTTTAACCTCTTTTTCCTCCCAAAGACTAAGCGCTGTTTCATGTGAATGGCCTCAATAAAAATCCTCCATTTTCTATTGCACTTCTACCTGCCCTAGTTAAGCAGATTAATGGTTCTTTCTTTGGATTTGATCCATCAATCCCTCTGAAAGTGTAGCAGTAAGATTTAGATCCCTCTCCCCCCACCCCAGCCCCAGCCCTGGAGTGTGGGTGGGGGGAGGATAATTTTGATATCCTCAAACGTAAGCATGATCTGGAGTGGCAGAGAAATATTCCCAAACTTCTCTCTTCTTTAAATCCAAGTCATATCAAAAAGGTGACAAGAGGGGGGAAAAGTAATTAGTGAGTTCACAGAGTTCAGTAGGAAAGTTAAAATAGAGTAACACATTACTTTTTATGTGAAGATTTCACAAGACAAATCTTGCCTGTGTTTTAATTGCATGTGACCCTGGCAGTCCCACTCTGAAATGAAGTGCCGTAAAATTAAAGATGACAGACGCTCACAACAAGTCTTGTGATCTTGATTAAACTACAAAGACCACACTTTCTCTCTGCTGCAACTCAGATACGATGGGCTGTTTTATTTGGGGAATTGCTTCATTAATGCTTTCTTTGACTAGACATGTTTATTATAAAAAAAAAGAAAGAAAAGGGAAAAAAAAAACATGAATATGATATCCTGAATAGTTAAACGAAGTCCAAACAGCACATTAAAATCAGGAGCTTAAAAAAAAAAAAACATCAAGACTTGAATGTTTCTTTTAAAAAGGCTCATGATCTTTTTATATATAACATAGCCATATATAATATATATGATATGTATATTATGTGGCTTAAAGAATCTACAATTCTTATGCCATTTATATTTTGGTGAGAATACAACAAGATCCATGTTGGAAATGGAATGAAAGGGAAAGGAAAATAGAAGATAGAATCTTGATTAAGTCATTTGATCATATCAAATATATAACACTGATACAACACCAGGGGTGGGTTCTACTTACCTTTACTACCGGTTCACAACAGGAGCATGCACAGAAAGTCAATTATGATGTCTGGGCGGGTCGGAGGAGCCTCCCACCACTTTTACTACCAGTTCTAAAGAACCGGACAGAATTGGGAGCAACCCACCACTGTACAACACATAGCTATAAAGAAAACAATAGGACACATTCATAGTAAGTAAAAGAAGTTCTCTTCCATATGAAAAAGTGCCAGCTGGATCTATAAATAAAAAGGAATTTAACTTGTTCATTTCAGAGTGGGACTGACAGGGTTCCTTTTTTTTTTTTTAATAAATAGCTTTATTTGGCATAGTTTGAAATTCAAGCACTGCTACTACTACCAATAATGATATATCAAAATTAAGTTGTTAAGACACAAACTCAGGTTTGTGCAAAATAATTGGCAATCCTATTTGCACAGCTGCAACTTTTGCACTGTTTAATGGATGGAATGAAATCTGGAAAGTGAAAAATAATGTGCATATTCTCCCATTCAGGAGAATTACATGACTTTGGCTACCTTCTGTATTACCCTCCTAAAGGGTACTAAATGCAGTGAGATTTATTTCTGAATATACAAACCTCATTTGCATTGTTTGCCTGTCTCCCCTTCCTGCTATCCCTTCCGGTCAATAGGCCTCCAGTGGCCTCTCTCAGAGTTGTCTTCTCTAAATTGGTGGAAGAGCAGGCTGTCACTTAAAGTTTAAAACAACAATAACATTAATATTGAATTAATTAATTCATTCATTAAATAGCCTAGTTCTCCAGGTTGATTCCAGGATCAGCCACTTGAGACCAGATATATTAGTCAGCATCTGTTATGTGTTGACTCTACTAATGACTTTAAGTTACAGGAAAAGGGATTCTAATTTTTTACAGGATATTAAATGACCAATAGTTAACAAGGCTAAATAGTGAAATAATCACTGGCACTCGTTACTAAGACAATGTATTATTGATGCTATTGAAAACATTGCCTCTATTTACCAAGCCAGGAAACTGCTGCCTTTAATTACCTATTTGCTTAAATCTAATAATAATTACACTGAGATGCCATCCTATGCCAAGTTGCACACATTTCTGTGGGAAATCAATGGGATTCAAGTATGCAGAAGTTGGTGTGCGGCTGCCAACTCTTCTTCACCAATTAAAAACTCTTGAAACGCTAGTTACCTGGAACAATGGAAATTCAGAGAAGTTATTTATTAATTAATTATGAATAATAAATAAATATTATTTATAATTTATACAAAGGCATTTTTCTTTATCATTTATTTAAAGCCTTTAAAGTATATTTGTGATTTATTTAGAGCTTCTAGACCCCGTTCTTCAGCTGAAAAAGTGTCAAAGCCAAATGAGTCCCTGCAGCGGACTTCAGTCTTTTAATATCAAAAAAAGCAAACCAATAAAATAATTCTACTGATTATGCCCACTAAAACCAGGGAACAAACTTTGCCATGCATGTCTATCATTATGTGTGGTAAGTACTGTATGCATTTTCTATAAAACTGGCTAAGAGTGAATTGGAAGTTCTGACAGCCATCACAGCAGTGATAAATGTCTTAAAGCTTTCCATCCAGCCTTTTTTAAAAAAATAATATTTTTTTTTTAAAAAGCCTCTGCTATACATTATTCAACAGATCGACAAATTAAGGTCATGTCTGCCTTCTGCAAAGCTTCCAAAACAATTCAAAGGCAACCTGTAATTATCTGCCCTTCCTCCAGCCTCAGATGTTGAGAATGCACAAAGAAGACCAGGACCATCAGTGCTCCCTCCAGTTTATCAACAGAACATGGGGGAGAGGAGCAAGACCAAACCAAATATCACTTTGTCACCAGTGGTGGAATGCTGCTGGTTCGGTGAGCGTGCGCTTCATGCTGAAAATGAAGCATTTAGAAGCTCAGCTGCTTATCTTCCACGTCAGCAACGGTAAATAGAACAGTGAGGGGGGAGAAATCAGCTGTGCCACACAATTGAGATGAGCTAGAAAGCAGGAAATAAAGGATAGGCTAGGACAAGTGGGCAGGGCCAGCTGATTGTAGGAGCTACCGGTTTGCCCGAACTGGTCTGAACTGGCTGAATACCACCTCTGATTGTCACTTTTTGTCAACCAGGTGTTTTCCCCAGGAATTAAAATCATGGATCTAGTGGCTGGAATGGGAGATGGGAGAAAGATGTTCCGGACACCAGGCGTCTAAAAGTAAGGTGCTGAAGCTCTGACTTCAGCTGAGAGGCCAGGAAGCCACAGTTTTACAAAAGAGAAAAAAAAAAAAGCAACACCAGTGTTGATTCAATTTCTAGATGATTCTTAAAGTGACTTCCATTTCCACAGTTCAGTAATTCTGATGAACTATCTTTGAGCCAGGGAAGAAGTGTCAATTTCCAAAGCAAATCAAAGAGGATAAATCCATGGCCTTCATGAAAAGAGCAAATCAGTTACCTGATGCATTGGGAAAGGAAGGGTATACATTAAAAGTCACATTTACAATCTGCAAGGCAGAGGTTTAACCAAGATATATCTATCAAGTGAGGAATTCAAAGAAGTTATTCTGTTATTCTATATCTCTCTTTTGGACTTTGGAAAATCTAAATGAGTTCAAATCCTGCAAGTCCCCTAAAATATTTAGCATATTCAGTATTGCACTGAAGCAGGGAGATTACCTACCACGGCTTTCCTCAATCCAGTCCTATCTGGGAAATTCAGGGAGATCTCAATTTGTTGGTAGGGCAGGA